>CAEGAG010039771.1:0-29609 GCA_903067065.1 Brachyrhaphis terrabensis
AAAAACAGGATCTATAGAGTAAATATATATATATATATATATATATATATATATATATATATATATATGTAACATTTTGATATATATAAGCATATATGCAGTCAGACTCGTCATATGTATACCTCAAGAATGTATTTGAAGGTTGTATATAATTATTAAACTGAAAAAAATATATATTTTTGTTTGTAAGTAAATGTATTATGTTTGATCCTAAAAAACTGGATTCACATAAACACTGTTCACTTAAGTGTTTGTTTAAGGATCATAAGTCATATCAAGACTGCATCTCTGGCCGCTCTGCCGAGAGGTAAACATTTTCTCACACTCACATCTTGTGTGTTGCGTTTCCAATTACTAATTGTCATCTTTCCAAAATTCTCCCACCTGAGCGTTGGATCTCTGCAGCTCCTCCAGAGTCATCACAGTCCTCTCAGCTGCTTTCGTTACCGAATGCTCTAAATTAAGGTGTGCCTTCATGTCTTGGCCTGCTTTAAATTTTTCCACAGCTTCAAATCTGACCTCTGCTTCATCTTCTTCTTGACAATGTTTATGTTAACAATCTAAAGCCGTTTATACAAAGAGAGCTTTATTAACAGGAAGTGAGCTCTGCAGGCAGTCGGACTGAACACATTTCACTCTGTCACCAAGATGAGCTAAAGTTCAGCAAATCATAAATTCTGAAGGGTATAAATTATGTTTTTGACTAATTTTCAGCATGTTATGTTCTTGTTTCTGACTAGGAAAACGTCAGCAGCTTTACAACAAACCGAATCAGCTCCTGCTAAACAAACACTGGATTGTGGCCATGCTTAGCCTCTCCTGCGCGCCCAGCCGCTCCAGGCTGCTCCAGCTGAGATAAGTGTGCTAATGGGTGGAGGCTACCTCCACTATAGACAGAGGCGAGAGCAGATAAGGAGTGTCTGAGACGCTTTAAGGAGAAAATTGTTTGCTGGACTCTTTCTTTTGGTTTTGCGCTGAGGCTTCCCTTCTCCTCTCTGAGCTAATAGAGAGCTCCTGCTAAACAAAGTCGAGGCACAAACATGTCGGATCGGAGTGGATCTGAGGGGTACAAAGGACCCCCAGCTGCTTGGTAAACCCGTTCACCTTTTCTCCTCAGTGGTAATTAACTACGTCTCCACACTTTTGACAGTCGGGGTTGCTCTGTCATGCGGGTCTGCTCTCAGTCAAGAGGCTGTTGGCCCTGGGAGAGCAGGTAAGGTATCCATCACTCTGTCACAAGACCGATAAAGGAGGAGGCATTTCCCACTTGAACAAGACAGGAAGCTCATACTAAAATCCACACTGACAGACGGAGAGTTATTCTTAGCCAGAATTTTTGTGGGGCTTTTTTTACCGGCCTTTCTTTTGCTTTTCACGAAATTATTCTGCAGCCGTTGGACCAGTTGCAGCCGAGACGTGACCCTGATGGGGTTTGGTAATGCGTAGCTGGGATGGCAGCAATCAGACGTACAGCTGAGGTCGATGAAAGCGTTTAATGAAACGGAGCACAGGACCAGAACTGGAGGGACATGCTCCCTAAGGAAGCAAAAAAAACTTCCCAACCTTTTTTCGAAAGTCTTGAAGAAAGCTCGGAACGAGTTTTTGAGAACTCGTTCCGAATTAATAAACTTCTGACTCGTTATGGCAAAGTTGTGCCGGCGCCTTCTGAGACCAGCGCTCAGAGCTAAAGCCAGGGAAACCTTTTCATTCGGCATGCATGATGGTCCTCGGATTCTCTCTGGTACCGCTTTTTCTTCTCATTCTGAATTCTCCCGTCTTTTTAGGATTCTGTTTCATTCGCGTTTAGAACCAAAAGACGGATTGCGTCACTCAAGGAAGCCTTGGCAGATTCCATCTCTTCCTGTCTCTCTCTACACTTCTTTCTTTCCAACAGTGTGCTGACTCATTTCAACTATTTATATTACCTTGTCATTCGTGCTGCGTTCAGGTGTGTTCACAGACCTTACCTGTCTTCTACATGATCCTTTGTGTTCTCAGATCTAACGGAAAGTAGAAATTTTCGGGGAAACAATTTCAACAGTGGAGGTTGAGCCACTTCACCTGCGGAATCAGAGACAGCGTCTCCTTTGTGGAATCTATCATTATTTTTTTATATCTTTTGAATAATTTTAGTACACTGACTACCCAAACGGTAGACTGAATATTTACTTTGGATCCGGAGTTCCTTCAAAACCTCTCTTAGGCCAGCATAGAGGATAACCTCTTGAGAGTTTTTCCTCTGCGGTAAAGATGTCACGTACTCCACCAAGTGGAACTCCTCTTCTTCTTGCAGGCCTTAAGGGGAGTTAATGCAGTGCATTCTGGGATTTCTCTTCATTGACATGCAATAAAGTTACTGATATACAATCACTAAAGAGACAACAAGGAAAATTTGAGAAAATATCCAAGTTTCTTGGATTGTCGGCCGTGAAGAAGCAATCAGTTTGAGCAAACAACATGGCAGCTTGATTACCATAACAGGCTGCACGGCGTTGAAGTCGGTGGCAGTAGGAAGTTCCTCGGTTTGAATCGGGTTTTTCTGCATGGAGTTTGCATGTTCCCTTGTCCATTGGTGGTTTCTCTCCAGGTTCTCCGGTCCACAAACACGACTGTGAATTCAATACTCTAAGTTGCCTTTACACATGGGTGTGTGTGTCTCTGTGTCGCCTTCTAATGGACTGACGACCTGTTGGGAAAGAAATCAACTCCAACCTGGCAAATCTTTGGAATCATGAGCAATGTTTATGCTTATGATTCTAAAAATGAATCTTAGACCTGGAGATAAAGTGTCCGTATGTCTTCAACCACCACAACGAATAAGTGCAGTGCAGCAAACGGTGGGCAGTCACCTGGCAGGTGGAGATTGGCTGAGAGCACAAAAGGCTCGAAAAGACAAGTTTCATCTGGGACTCATGGGACAGAAGGTTAACTTGGAGTGAAAGAAGCAACTTTAATCAGACTGTCACATCATCCAACAAGTCTTCATGGTTTGGCATAAATTAGTTTAAAGTTGAGCTCTTCTTCTTCTCTGTCATCTCAAACCAGTCTAACCATTGTTCTCGTACCTGACAACATTCTCTAAAGACTCTAATCCCACGGGGTAGCTGCGACTGAAAAGACCTGCACACCCACTTCAGCAGGCTGTCTTCTCCTCGTCTAATTTATGTAATTTGATCCTGTACTTAAAACAACAGACGTTTCAAGCTTAGCTCAGTTTCAACAAACACTACAAGTCTTTCCAAAAAATGTCAACAAAAGCTCCCAAAAGAGATGAAACTCATCATTGTCTACAGTGTCAAGGGATGAACATCCCGGGTTACAGGAGGAGTGACATGACATATGAGAGGTAAATGTATATGAAGGCAAAATGCATAATCTTGATCACATGTGACTTCATCTAAACAGTCCCATGATGTGCTGGCTGCATGAGCCTCTTAGGTATTTGGGGCATGACCACAAACCGAGTTGTATATCTATCTTGGTGATTTGCTCTCTGCATGAGACTCGTTTCTAAATCTCACCGTCTGACGTTGGATGTAAATGCTTTGCAGTCGCACCTTTTAACCTTCCACGTGTTTTACAGAGCCACAATAGTGTGTGTAAACGGTAAAGGCTATACATTTCCTCAACAGCGGGACGTAGATGTGTCTGTCGGGGACAATCAAAGGATGAACACTTTTTTACCAACCGAGACACCTGATTCACAGATACCCCCTTCATGATATGAGCTGTGTCGTTTTAAAAAAAAAATCAAATCACACACACCAGTCTGCATGTCAGTTTGGCTGGCAAACTAATTTTACAGCTTCATTTTGCAGAAACTCCAGCCATTTCTTAGAGTTTTTCCTCCTTTTCTCCTGGGATCGGTATCCGTGGATCCGCAGAGGCTTCCCAGTGAGGATGGTGCCGCTCTACAGACGAAAACGACTCGGTTACTGGAAGGAAACACACATTTTTGCACCATAGGTCACCACAGCAGAATGATTAGGATTAGATCTAACAAAGCAGCTTGCCAGCACGCGGCGTTTCATTCTGTTCATCTCGGCGAGCAAAAATGCTAAACAGCCTGCAGTGTTTTACACCTGGACGTCAATAGTTGTGTGAATTAATTCATGACGATAAATTATGAATTAGAAAAAAAGTGGTTGCAAGCAGTTGCAATTAAAAATGAAGTCTGTAGAGTTGGAGGACCACACCCTCGCTTCAAACGCAAAATCTTACCAAGTATTTTTTTTTGTGTGTGTGTGTATCCAGTTTCAAGTGCAAATATTTTAGTACACTTGAAATAAGTCGAAACTAACTTACAAGTTTTCAGCAAGATAAAGTTGCTTGTTTTAAGTAAATAATTTCTTAATGTTAATAAAAAAGAAGCAGTAATTCCATTGGCAGATTACTGCACAAGTGGGGAAAATATTTTAAATCAAATGATCTGTGAAACTGCTGCTGTTTTTAAATCAATATGAAGGAATTATTGACTTAAAGCAAGCTCCTGTGTCTTTCCGAAAAGTTACTTGTAAGTTAGTTTCGTCTTATTTCAAGCGTGCTGAGATATTTGCACTTGAAACTAGACCCAAAAAAGGTATTCTCAAATTCTGGCCTCATATTTTTTTAATTTTTTTGCTGATATCCAATTTGTACCAATAGTATCAAAACTATAGAAGTAAATGCAATAATACAATATGTATCTAATAAATAAATAGATGAATAACAACCACACTTGTGTACAAACACGCAGCTTTGCAAACAGCTGACGACGGGCAGAACCCTGAGAGCATTAGAGGCTGTTAATCTTTCTCTGGCATTCAGGTTGAGCATGTTTGCCTGCAGCTCTTCAGAGCCAGGGGCCTCAGCTCTGAGAGGTGCTTGTGAAGAAGATCGGGTACCTGCGCCTTCGGAAAACAATGCAAATAATACATTATCTGTGGCACTTCAAACAAACAGCGTCACGCAGTGCGTCTGCTCTGCGCGCGCCAAGCACAAATTACTAATTACGTGCAGGACAAGCCAGGATTAGTCATCCCTGAGACTGTCAGAGGTTTATTACAAGCCGGCAAACAAATTGCTATTCTTTGTTTTTCCACATTAAAACTGAAAGCAGTGTTGGACTACCTGTCAGCGGCGTGGTCGCTATCAGGCGGCAGCCAAATGCGAGGCGACATGTGGAGACAAAAGCTGCCTCTTTTTTATTTATTTATTTTTTTATTATTATTATTTTTTTTAAGGATTAAAACATGTCAGTTTGCGGCAGGCACCGACCGGAACAAACAGCTAACGAGCTCATGTGAATTGGTGACAGTGAAGGAGGAAATTAAAACCCCAATGAGAACCAAAGGAAAGTTCAAACCTGCTTTTCATTTCAGTTTGAGCAACACCGCCTCTCTGTGGTTTCGCGTGGTACTGCAGCGACTGCTTGGAACTCCAGTGGTGGGCGGAAAGCCGAGATTATTATTTTCAAGGTGCTTCTCAGTCTTTTTCTTTGGGAAACATCAAGATCATGAATGTCCTCAACGAGCCGGTTGTGACAAAACTACTTATTAAAAGATTTCCAGACTGATTTGTACTTCTTAAGATCAAATTATATTAATTTTAACATCTTTTCACACTGATGTAATTTGGTACAAAAACTGTTTTGATTTGACCTATTCAATGATACTTAAGCACACAACTTCAACTTCTGACAGGCCACTTTAGGCCCTCATGCCTGAAAATTTTAATTTTTTTTTAGAGTTAAAACCAATTTAATAATTTCTCCTCATGTTTTGACTTGGATCAGATGTGCAGAGTTCCTAATGTGAGCATGGAAGTAAAAGTTATAAGGATTGGATTGGATCCTTACTCACTTTCTTAATTAGTTATTTGTGTACCTCTGTTATTTTTCTTTCAAATACAACTTTAAATAATCCTAAAAGACCTGCATCGTTAGATTTATAGGCTACATGATCCTCATTGCCTTGGGAATCAATTTGGAGTTTCTTCATTCTAAACAAATTCATTTTAATACACCAACTGGCATTAAGCAGCACTTTCCACTGTCTGTTACTTAAAAGTTTAAAGTTTTCATGAGAAATTATTTTCCTGTCACTGACCCTCACATATATTTTCTTTGTATAATTTATAGTTAAGCTAATGGCAGAAAGTTGCACAGTGCTGATTAAGGGTTGTGATAATGTTTTAGGAGCAGCCATCATCTGATAGGTTGTCATGTTACATGTGATCCTATAGGTGGAGCTCTTTTACAATACAAAGATTAAAGATGAGAAGAGACGCAGTGATAGCTGACTCTGCTATCACCCACGCCTTTTAAAAAGCAGAATCAAAATAATAATAATAATACACTATTTAATGACTTTTTTTTTTTTTTTTGCATAAACAGCCTTAAATCATGCCAGATAATCTCAAAATCTAAATCTGAACTTTAATGGAGCCGATCAGGTCCTACTACAGCAAAGCCTCCCCAGACTGCAACACTTTCACCAAATTTATTCACAGATTATATGATGTTTTTTATCTTAAATGCTGTTTTTGGCTTACACCAAACATATCCTCAACTCAAAAACCATTGCTCCAGGAGTCAATTTGTTGTTAAATCCAACTGTACACTTAGGTATCTATGGTCTTAGTCTATATTTGATAATCGGCATGGACTACTTTTTGCCTTAAAATAAAGACTCTTAAGCTGCAAACGTTATGGAGAAAGACAGCAAGTGTGGATTTCTCCCAGCTGCGTCACTGTGCAGCCCGTTTGGAAAACATGAGCATGATCACATGAAAGCAGCCCTTTGTCAAACTCCTAAACTGTAACATCACCAGAACATCCTGTAAGACGTAGCCTACATTTAGAGGACATTTCGTTTGATCCGCATTACAATAATATCACAGCCTTCCACCTGGGGGACACTGCCTGCCAGTAGGGAAATTGACCCACTTTCAAAAAAAGAAATCCGCTCGTCATCAGTAGCAGAGAGGGAATAAGCTTCTGCTGCCGATGTAAAGGATGCTGCAGAGCAAATTTGATTACAAGTTGCATGGTAATTTCATCTGGGTATCAGGGTGACGTGTTGAGAATTTTGATGACTCATTTAGTGCAGATTTAAATGAGAATCAGTTATGTAACTACATTACCATATGGCAGAGAGGAAGTGGAATCAAAAGCAAGACTTGGATCGTTTTATTTTTAGCTCCGTTTAGAAATTACCACTGAATAAGGGTGCAAAATGGATCATTGGTGGCTTTTACAGATGGGGTTGGCATGATCTGTGCAGCAGCAGCAGTATTTTATGGTCAAAGAATTTTAAGTAGTGGATCTAAAGCACTCAGTGCTGTCAGCTCCATCACCCAGGGGATGTCTGAGGCAGAAGCTTTTATCCAAGACAGCTTGGAAGCTTTTGGGAGGCTGGAGACATTGCGCTACCGTTCAGAGTTTTCATTTATTCACGAAAAGAACTCCGTCGGCTGAAGAAACTTCAGAACTTATAGATTTTCCGACAAGCCTCTTGCATAAGCCAGACTTAACAGCTTACGGCTCCAGACAGGAATTCTGGTCACTGTGAGATTAAAACATTTGGAGTCTGAACATGCTCAGAATTATCATGCTTTATTAATAAAGTTACAATGACATTTGATGTAGACCGATAATGTTGCACTTTGCTCAGGCACATAAGCCTTGTATGAACAATACACAAGCTGTACAGAGTAAAGCTCCACTCCAAAAGGAAAGGGTCAAGTGAGGGGACTTCACAAAAAACAGTGAACTCACATTAAAGCTTTGGCTGAAGGTTTAAGGTTTCTTTATGAACGGCAACACAAAACATTACAAATTAACATCAACTTCCATTTCCCAGAGGTCTTAAATAAAAAAAAGAAACTAAAAGATATCACAGGACATAACCATCTACTCAGATGATATGCTTATTAAATGTAAATAAATATATAAATAAAGAATAAATACTGTTTGGTCACCACCAATCTTCCATTTATGGTAACTGTACAATGCAAAAATACCAGTGCTGAAACCAAAGCAGCTGCAATAATCTCAAGTGTTGAACAACAAAAAAAACGTTTCCAAGATACTCTTTGCAAAGTGCTTCTAGTTCAAAGTTAGGCGTGAGCATGCATGTTTAAAGCGATTACGCGTCTGGTCTACGGGCGACGCGGCGAAGCGAGTGCAATCCCATGATGCAACAGCCCCTTATCAGGGCCCCAATGTTGTAGACCGGAGCATTTCCGTCCACACCGTGCCTCGAGTACAGCCAGACCACAGTGGGCAGCACGGGGGCTGCCACTGCCACCAGATCAACCAGGAAGTTGTTGCTCCAGTAACACTTGTCCACCGGTTCTTGTCTCGTTGATTCGAAAGGTTTCTCTTCCTGGGCGGTGAAATCCAGCTCCTCCATGAACTGGCTGCTCTTCGTATTGTCTGAACAACCGGAATCAGCAGACATGCTGGATTGATCCACTGGGGATGTGGGTAGCTTTGGGAGTTCCAGGAGTCCGCTGGGAGGAGCTGCGTCCCCTAGTGATGATCCATGGAGCTTCAGCAGCTGAAGTAATAGAGCCTGCAGGTCTGCTGATATGGACGGAAAGTCGGTCTGAACTTCTTTGTCGTCGGTGTTTTGGTGGCAAGGTGCGTTTGAAGAGATGGTGAGTGTGGATGAAAGTGCATTTGGCGGAGATGCTGGAGAGGATTCGTTTCCTAACCGTCTGTCTTCTGACGGCGCAGGCTGCCCGGCGTCCGCCTCCTCCGGGAGCCCTTGCCTGCAACTGGAGTCCTGGCTGAAATCCGCTGCAGTAGACATGAAGACCTGCTCAAAGATGTCCTCTCTGTTGGCCATCTCATCGTTCACCAGCAGCCCACTGTCTGCCATGGCCTCCGCTCCCGGATTCCCCATCTCCATCCCTCCGTCCTCCTCACCCATCAGCTTCTTATCACCCCCTTCAGGACCGTCGCACATGAAGTCCAAGGCACCTTCATCTTGGAGGGCAGAGCCACTTTGGGCGAGCTCCATGCTGCGCAGCAGGGACTCCAGCTTCCTGTTTTGGATGTTGATATCTATGAAGTACTTCTGTATTCCTTTGTCTTTCTCCATCAGGCTGTTCTTCATGGTTTCCACCACCTGACGCAGCTGCCTGATCTCTTTGCGGGCCTCTTTGAGGGACAGCTGAGCCTCCACTCTGTGGCATTCTTCTTCAATCCAGTCTTCCCTCATTCTGCAAAGCTGGGACTTGAGCTCTTGGATCTCGTTCTCTCTGGTGAATTAGAAAGCACACTGTAAGAATTAATCCATTTTCTACACCACATCGTACACAGGGCAGGACTTCCACAAGACATCCAGAATGTTTTCCTTATGCAATAGCTCATTCCTAATTTATTTCTACCGAGTAGATGCTTGGATTGAGCTCCTACTCTGAGGTATTATGTCACCACAGTTTCTTCTAAAGCGGTTATCTAACCATTTTGGAACAAATGGCAAGAGACATTTCCTTTTCACCAACATTACAAGTACAAAAGTACAAGGATCAATTATTAATTGAAATTGGCTGCCAGATGCCAACAACAGAAACGCAGGTTGGGACATGTAAAGTCGATTTGTTGACTTTAGAAGACACTAGCTTTGTTTTCATTAACCATGTAGTTGCACAAATTGGAACTACGAAAATAAATTTGCTTAATTGAAACATGCCAAATAAAAAGCAAAAAAAAAAAAAAAAAAAACACATTTGATTGAAATCAGTGTGTTTGCAGAACTGCAACGAAACACTTGTTTTGCACGATCATAGTTGATCACAAGTCATGTGATCAACAACCAAGTGCTACGACTACAAAGGCAAAAGGAAGTAATTTGAGTTTGACAGCATGGTTTGATTTTCCATGACTTCTCACATGAACAAACTTATTCTCGTGTGATTTTAATTGTGCTCCTATGTAATGGGAAAAACACAAATGTGCCAATGTGGGTTTTTTCCCCAACGTTGGAGGAATATCAAACTTTTGTAATAAAAAGACCTACTGATGGGGCCGCAACTGAACATATCTTGAGTAATTTTCATCCAGACAGATTGGGTTTCCCATGAGGAATGTGGTTCTGATGGAGCGTTCCAGTTCCCTTTTGTTCAGTCGTAAAAGTTTGAGTTAATGTCTGACTGATGATCCACCAAACCAAGTCTGAAGGAATCAAAGCAAGGTTACTGATCATCTTCTTAACCAAAACTTTTGCCAATCCAAATTTCATGCCAAAGTAAAACTTGACTTCCAGATATCCTCCACTTGTAAATGCAATGCTCTTTGTACCTTTGAGCATCAAGATGGAGAAAAACTTTGTGTATTTTAGCCAACACACTTATACTTTGAAAGCATTAGCCTTAATGCTAGTTAAATTGCCATTTACTCAAACAAATGGAAAAACTTGATCCACAATTAGCCAAACCACATGTAGCGTGTATTTGACTGTAAAACCAACTTTGGCCAATTTGTAAGTTTCAGCAGTGGGTGTCGTACAACCTGTCGTGGGCTTTGTTCTCCGACTCCATCAGCTTGGTCTTCAGGTGTCTGATGGCCACTTCCTTCTGCTGCAGCGGGGTCAGGTACTGCTCGGGGTTCGGGGGCCTGACGCCGTGGTTGTCTCCGCAGGAGCGGTAGCGGCCCAAGCTCACTCTTCTGTTGAGCACAGAGATGGTGATGGTGGTGAAACAGAACATTTATCTCTTCTGGAACAAACACCCATCTGTCTTCATCAAGACATTTTAAAACAGCAGCAAAAAAAGAAGAAAAAAAAGAAACTGATGCTTAAGCTGCAAAGTGATTCTGTGGTAAAGGTAATTAGTCTGACTCACTGAGTGCTGTCAGAGCAGATGCTCCCTGAAGCCTGGAATTACTGTTTGACACAGGATTACAGAGAGTCTTGTCTTATGAGCACAAACGCCTTCATTTGTCTTAATTTATTTTAAAAAATCTAATGTCCTCTGAGTGCTTTATGACACATTTATTTAAGAGAAAAAAATTCATGGATTTATGTTTCTGTTCATTTTCTTTTGTGGATTTGGACAAGGCAGCTTGAAAGCCTCGCTCTCTGGCAATATCCTAGCAACCTGGAATACTTGAGGCTTTGATGCAAATGCTCTGCTCTCCTGCCAGAAATAGAACAGCCAAGGAGAAGGCAACACTGGGGAGAAAAGGATGTCACATGACACTTGGCCATAGAGGCAGAAAAATAAAAAGAAAAAGAGCTGACAAAGGAAAGGTTTTAAAGTGGCAGCAGTTTAGGATTTAGCTGCGAGTACGAGATAAGAATTCATTTGAACAAAACCCCGAAAAGGCTTCGAGACGAACAGTTTCAATGATATTTTTAGGTTATTTTGTGTCTATGTACTGAGCAGCCTAAAACACCAAGTAAAAATTAAATAAAAAAAAATTTAAAAAAAAATCAGTGACGTAAAAAAATTCCGGATCTTCCCACTTCCTCCATTCTGGATCGGCCTGAGTCAGCCGAGTGCCTGCTTTTACATTTGCACTACAAAGTGCTCGCTAATCCCAGTCAGACTATAACTAATATAATCCCAGACAGCTGCAAGACAGGAAATGACAGTCTGGTTTTAATCCCACCACCCACTCACTCACTGACTTTCAGCCATTTTGCCTGTCTAGTTAAAACCTCAAATCCCCAAATGCATCTTTTTCTCAACCTCGGAGAAAGACTTCTGATAAATGCAAGATGGAAATTTCACCAGGTCATCGTCTTGACAGCATAAATTGCAACCAGAACATTTTATTTCACATTGGCAACTTAAACATATAAGGTGATTGGCGTTAAATGAAGGACTTGTACCTAGAAGAGGGACTGGAGTTGCAGCTGCTGCTGAGAGTCGAAGATGCAGCTCTGGGCGGAGTCCTGTAGGGGGCGTAAAGTTCGGAGTCATGCTTCAAAGACGGCACCCCGGCTGGTTTGAAAACCGGGAGCGTTCTGATGTGAGGGCCACGGCTTCAGTGGAGTTTGGAGATGTTTGTTAAAAAAAACGTATGAAAGAGTTAAAAACTGGTAACTTCCTCTGGCCATCGGAACGAAACAAGAGGATTCAGTCAACATACCAGCGCGAAGAAACTTTCTTCCCAACCGAACTCGATGTGAGGATCTCCTTGGTCTTCAGGCTGCCTGTGCTGCTGGAGGAACTGAAATCTGCTTCACTGCCTGCAGGGGGAGCCGATGAGGTGTTAGCTTGCTAGCAGATTTTAAAGATTCTGAAAACAGTGAAGATTCTTTATGCTACTTTCTGTGATAGAAAATTGATTTCTAAGCAAAAGTTAGAAGACTGCTCTAAGTTCACTTATTTCCTCTTGTAGACATTTCTAAGACTGTGGCACAATTTCCAACCTGGATCTTTGACTTCAAATTCAAACTGGAATATTTTAACTTTTGTGTAAGAAAAAAAACAACTGATTTTCAATTAAGCTACTTGATTTATTTTTTTTTTAAATCAAGATTGAAATTCTCACTTGATACATCACCTGTTTGTAAAAGAACCAATAGCTATGATTCAAAACCATGTTTAGTTAGCAAGCTGTTCGCTCACCAGGGATTTATACACGTCTATTTGAAATAGGTTTCACAAATCCATCTGTACAGCTCATTTATAGACGATTCACAATAAATCACAAGACATGATGCAACGTTCCACTTTAGTGGATACAATTTGAGTCCAGTTTTATAGACTCCAGTTCAGTTCAAACTGAATTTAAAATTATTCCAAGAACCAGTACTATCCAATCTGATAATTAGATCACCGTCACATTACATAGAGCTCAACTATAAAACAATACAGTCACTCAGCTGATTGCAGCTGCTAAAGGTTTTCAATCAGTCAACCACTGATTGATTCAATCAATGACTGATTGAATCAACTGGTTCAATTGAATCAACGACTGATTGAACGACTGATCAGTCAATGACTGATTGAATCAAGTAACTGACTTTGTTACAAAGTAACATTGTCTCCCTTATAACAAGATGTTTCCCCATAGTAGAATAAGTCACTTTTCTAAAATATTAAGAAATTATTGACTTAAAAACATTTCTGTATCTGGGTGAAAAGTAACTTATAAGTTACTTAAAGTCTACCAAGATTTTTGCAATATAAGATCACTTGGGAAGAGTTTGTGTTTTTGCAGTGTTCTGCTAAACTAAATCCTAATTCCAAAGATCAGACTAAATGTTAGGATTCGTTATCACTAAAATAATGAGCCGAGATAATGGAACAATCAAAGTCCTACCTGAGAAACATCTCTTCCCATCAAACAACACCATAGTAACGTGTCTAGTGACGGCTGTGAAAACAAAACGTAACTCAAACTTGATGACTGTGACCCTTCACCACTTTGTGAGAACTGAGGCGCTGTGAATGTTCCCTCAGTGAAGTAACCTCCTGCTAATCAGACTAATTGGCCGAGCGCCTAAACCTTTCCCACAACCAATCAGCTTTCTTCCTGCCTCTGAGTCACAATCAGGCACTTTTTCTCTTTTACGCTGAGATTGAAAGGGTAGGAAATTTAATTTGGGGGTGAAAAGGGAGAACTGTTTCTGCTCAATCTTAAAAATGCGCTCTGGTCTCTGTTTTAGGAATCAGACTTTGACCCTGCCAGTGTTTGTTATGTGGTTGGGATTGTGACATGTGACTAAAGCTGCTACTGTACTTTGGTCTGTGCTGTTGTTAGACTGTGGAGGAAAAAAAAAAATCTAACGGAACAAATCTGTCTAAAGAAACCAAAGAGAAGGGATTTATTTATTTTTTTTACACTTTTAAGAAAATAATAGAACATAACATTGTATTAAGGCATAATGTTGTATATTGACTCAGCAGTGCTGCACCATTAAATAACATATCACTTTTGAATGACTTTTACAAGAGTTTTCTCTTGTAACTACTAGTTTTCATTCTAAAACTTTTGCTAATATCAGCATGCGACATGTTCATTTTAAATGAATGACGTAAAGAAATAAATAAGTGATTATGATAAATCTGGGAGAAAAATTACATTTTATGTATTTTTTATTTTTTTTAGATAAAAAACTACATTTTGTGACATCTTCTTCTTTACCTCGGGCTCTCGGGGCAGACCTCATCTCCCTCTTGTGCCTGGGCGCGCCGCGGGCCTCCCCGCCGCTTTCGGCCGCCACCCTCACCCTCTTCGCTTTGGCTTTGCGCTCCGGCAGCGTCGGCGACGCGTGGGCGCTCCGCTCAGAGCCTGACGGAGTTTTGGAGGGGGACACAGACTGACTAGTGGGGCAGCCGGTGTCATCTATTGTGGACAGGCACACAGAACATGCCAGGAACATGCGGGGCGGAGCACGCAGCCAACACAAGCAGTCAGTAGCTACGTTTCCATCACTGATGTCCGCAGACGTTAGTCGATGTTACGCTTATGTCGAGAAAAAAAAACGTCCCACGATTTTGCATTTGCGGAGTTTCCATTAAACAAGAAACGAAATTAAAATTGCACGTTAACAAGCTTGCTCGTGCGATAAGTCAGTAAAAGTTGTGGCAGCGATGGATGTAAACAGTTACATGTAAAATATTCGTAACTTCCTGAGACGCTAACGTCGCCAAGGAAATGAACAAAAACAAACCATCGTCCTCCTACTACTTCCTGTCGTCTTCTTCGTCGTCTTTTTTGCCAGCAGTAACATCCGGTTGTTGGTCCCGTAATGTGAAACAAGCGTTTCCGTTGCACGACAATACATCTGTTTCACTGCAAAGGTTCCTCATCATAGCGCAAAAACATTTTTAGTGAGTTTTTTTCGAAATTGCCGTTTTTCCATTAGGCTATTTTTTTTTTTTTGTAATTTCAATTCACACACTTTTAATGGAAACGCAGCTAGTCAGAGAGGTTCATCACCTCTGCTCACACACAGACACTCTCCGGTGCATCGTGTTTGCTCCTTAACTCCCCAGGATTACATTTGAGTCAACATAAAAAAAAAAAAAAAATTACATTGGCCAGGTCTGTTTTTTTTAAGGTTGCATAATCCACTATGCAAATTTAATCAAACAGCAGAAGCAGCGTAATGCAATTTGACACCTGACATAACTGATTAAAGCATCTGAGGCTTCTATGTTTAATTCAGCATGTAAAAGCCCTCGTAACATGTGTTATGCAACGACATTTTACTTTGAAAACTGCTAATCTTTGGCTGATCCTGAGGTTCGTCTTACCGGAGCAAAAGCTGTTGGTGCTGATGGTCCTCTTGGAGTGATCTGAGCTGATGTCGCACTCCTTCCCCTCCTCCTCGGATAGCGGGGAATCAGACAGAGGCGAGCCTTTGACCTTCGGCTGGAAAGGATGGAGGACCAAACGTGGGATGCGGCTGCGGGGGCTTCCTTTCTCGGGTGATTTCTTTTCCTGTCGTAAACATTTGTCAGCATAAAAAGTCGAAATAAAAGAATTTAGATTAACTTACATAAAGCTTTCTTTTGAAAATAACTAGGCGTGCATGATATCGTGATAAACTTAAAGTTTATCACGATATTTTGTGGTACTATCGTGATAACGCTAAAAGTGACAATAACTATTTACTCCCTTTTCAATTAACTGCATGGCTGCGACCACACAGCCCAACAAACATAAATAATGCTCTTGACAAACATTCCTCACATGCTTCTTCAGGACAGAAGTAACATAAAGAAGTGTGATCTGTATCACTAAACTGCACACAGCGACCACATTTAATGATACTTTCAAATGTGTTGGTATTTTTTAATCTCTCTTCGAACAAACAGTGGAGATAATAGTGAAACGTCCAACCCCAAAAATATGGTCAGTTAGGGGTTGTTTTTTTTAAACCTCACTAATTTAGATGTATTGTGACAATGATAAATCAACATTCTTAACATGCGAAGAACTTTATCGCAATAAATCCTAAACGATACAATAAAATCCCACCCCTGTTCCAAACTGTTCATAACCCTAAAACTTTTTGCCATTTCTTTTATTTTCCAGCTCTTTCCACAGATTCTCGATTGTATTTAGGTCCAGACTTTGACTTGATTTAAATCGCTCCATTACAGCGCCGGATCAGGAAGTACGCTTAGGGCTGTTTTTCTGTCAGATTAAGTTGATCAAACTAACATTATTCACGTTTGTTTAACACGACAACTTAACAGTTGTTGTGTTAATAAATTCACTTGGACAAACTTCATTGGATTGCTTGTGACCAGTTAGGACAACAAATTTAAGTTAAATCACCTGTTTTCTTTTTCCAGTGTATCGGTTTAGATCTTCCTTGTGAAGAACTATTTCTAACTTCAGGTGATGATTGAACAGTTAAACACTGGAATATTATTTTATACTTTATCCCTAACATGTCCACACACAGTAACT
Organism: Brachyrhaphis terrabensis; assembly: GCA_903067065.1. Lineage (NCBI taxonomy): Eukaryota > Metazoa > Chordata > Actinopteri > Cyprinodontiformes > Poeciliidae > Brachyrhaphis > Brachyrhaphis terrabensis. The sequence goes on from CAEGAG010039771.1 coordinate 16,367, forward strand.
TCTAAAGGAAAATGGTTGTGCCGGATTTAATTTAGGTCTATCAGAGTAGGAGGACTGAATATACATGGAAAGCCCATGTTTGGAAAAAAATTAAGGTTTTGTAAAGACATTTATGACTGTCATTTGACAAAATGTGAAATGGCTCAAGGGGTTTTTATATTTTATGTTACTACTATAGTTATACTTATCATTTATACTGCCTCAAACAGCAATTTATACATGATTGTTGTCGAAGCTCTCATCAAAACACTCAAAAGCGAGAAGAGAAGACTCACCTCATATTCTTGGAATGGTCCCATTGCAGCGTTATTCCCTAGTGAGAGGAAGAAAAAGCAAAAATCCAGAGATTTATTTTTGGTACGAAACATGTCAGTGGCAGCATTTTGACGTGGCACAGAGACTGCTCAAAAACAAGAGTCCTCTGTTGGAACTCTGTTACGCCACTAAATCCCACCCTCAACACACACATACACACGCACACATTTAGAAACACACACAAACACAGAGCCTGCCTGGTACAGATGGTACATGAACTCTTGACCTGGACAGTCATGCAAAAATCCAATCTAATATTTGTATCTTTTTTTATTATTATTATTTCTGACCCCATTTTAATGAGGTGAAAACAAAAAATGTAGAGATGCCATATTTTATTTTGTGCAGGTTATTGAGTAATTCTAAAATTATTACAGTGAGTTTTACTCTGAGGTAAGGAAAAATGAATTTACAGAAAAGAATCATGACCACAAACTTCAACGTGTTTTTCTGAAGGATTTATGTGACAGGTTAACACAAAGTTGTGCATAATTGTTAAGTGAAAGGAAAAGAACATGTTTTAAAAATTTTGTTCCAAAACCTGAAAAGTGTGGCATGCATTTTTCTTTATCTCTCTCTTGGAAACCCAGAGGATTCAATCCGTAAATGACATTTATGTTCTACAATGGCCTAATCAAAGTTTGGACCTAAATCCATTGGACATTTTCTGCTTGGATTTGTCTCACTGAGCTATTTTGATAAATATGTTGGGCCAAAAATAAAAATGTTGTACAAAAAATGCACAGTTGCTATAAACAGAATAATAATATCTGGAGCTACAGATTTTTTTGTTGTTGTAAAAACCAAATTATAATTTCACTTCACAATTATTAATCACTTTGTGCTCATCTGTCACATTAAATCCCAACAAAATATGCTAAAGCTCGTGGTTATAATGTAAAAAAATAACACTTTGGTAAGGAATCTACTATTTGATTTCGACTCTCTCAATAAACTTAAAAACTTTTCTAAAAAGTAAACAGGATTCAGAGTCACACACACACCCCCACACACCCCCACACACACACACACACACACCCACACACTGTGATAGACTTTGAGAGTTTGCAGAGAAGGAAAGGACTTGTGTAACAGTAAACCTCAGCTTTTGTTCTTGCACATTATACACAATATTGAAGCATTTTTTATTGATGCCACGGAGATAAATAATGCAGACCTTTATTCATGCTTGGATAAACTTTTTACAGTCGCTTCACATCCTCTGTCTTGTCGGTTGTGTAAGTGGGATGAGTTGCATAAGTGCATAAATATTTTTTCTACTTTTTTTCTGTAAGGAATCCAAAGAGGAGGACAGTACATTTTGCAAACACATCATTGATTTAAATGGTTTTTTTTGCTTTTTTTTAAATCCGCCATTGACGTGACAATGTTCTAAAGTTATCATCTTTGTATTCCATTCTAGGTAACCCAGAATGACTCAAAATTATCCTTCTTTCTCCAAATCACAGAGGACCAAAGATGATTGCTAAAACGAGTCAGGGTGTCTGGGGAGTCCGAGCTCAGCTCATTTTTAGAAACCGATTTAGGTGGCTTAAATCACTTGTGAGGCCCCACACCTCCTATTCTGGAGAAGCATCCTGCAGCGTGGCAACACGGCAGAATGAGATTATAAGTACCGACGCTGAACAACAACCGCCTTGCCCTAGCAACACACTTAGCAACAGAGATGAATGAACGAATCAAGCAAGAGTGGAGCAGCTGAATCTACATATCTGCACAGTTTTCTCATCCTGAGAGGCTGTTCTTCCTTAAGAATATATAAAAATGAATAGTTTTATGGAAGTATAATAGAGGGGTGCTTCTTACATACTTAATAATGATAGTATTTTTTTACAATTATGTAGTGGTAGTACTAGCATGGGTGTAAAACCATATATATATATATATATATATATATATATGTGCATTTTTAGAACCACACCAGTAGATGCAGGGCATCACAGAAATATGAACTATTAAAACAGTATTATGTATTTTCAATGCACATAGTGTAATTTTATAGCACAATAAAATAACTATGTTACCTTCAGTTGTTATACAAATGCCATATCAAATGTGACTTAAAATAAATTTGACTTTGTAACTTAACGTCTTGAAATTGGGTCTCTGTCTCTTTAAAAACTCGTGCATTTTCTGAAACTCCATCTTGAGGAATTCATCACAACATGGCTCCTCTATTAACCCTTTAGCAATGCTTTTACCAGCGTTTCACCGAGGAGTAGCTCCTGTAATGAGCTCAGCAGATGCGCAGTTTCACCAGGTGTTTGCTAATTGCTGCTGGCTAGTCTGAAGGAGCTGAAAGTGAAACTGCACCTCCGATGAGCAGCTGCATCTGACATGCGTTGCTAGGTCCAATCAGGCGTTTTGCACAGCTGAATGGTTGCCATGGGAGATTAAAGGAGTTCTCAAACATACATGAAAGAATCAAGACGACACGAAATAACATTATAACATGAATGTAAAGCTAAAAACAAAAGAGTCATCTTTTAGTTTTACAAAAAATGAAAAGCTAACATCATTGCATTTTAATCGGATTTTGTAGAACAGACCGGCACAAAGCTGCACAAGGGCATTAATAGGAAGAAAAGACCCCTTCTAACTCTGGTTGAATATTTATCTGTGTTTTTTTGTTGTTGTTTTTTTCTGCCGAAAAATGAACCTCCTCCACTGTGAATGTTATCCTGATTAAACTGGTTGCAAATAAACCCCACTTTGCTCAGTCTTTATTTTTTCTTTTCAACCATCTTGTTGTCTTCAAAACCTCTCTGAGATTTCAGCGTCTTAATCCCCAAAAATTTACATTACGTGTGAAACTCCATTCAATTCACTTCAACATTAAATTACTACGTGCTTTGATATTCCGATGACACATTTAATTCGGCGCCCATCGTTGGTGTGGCTGTAACTCTTTAAACCTAATCTGGAAACGCTTCCTCTCCAAACGGCATGGAGTGGGCGTCCGCATCAATCCCCTTAATCCATCCCAAATCATGTTTTATAACGTCCATCTCTCCCGCTGACTATCGTGGAGCTGTTTACCCCATTTCAACAGTGACCTCGTGGCCCACTGCGCACTTTGCATAAATATGGTAGCGCGTCATTTCAGATGGAACAATCGATCTGAATCCCAGCAAAAGAAGAGAATACAACAATCTGATTCCCTTCAGCTCATCAACTCCTAAATAGACTGCGTCACCACACATCACTTCAACTCTTCTGAAACCAATCAAACATGATCCACCAGAAGCAAGAGGGCTTTTGTTTACACTGTCACCACTGCGAGTGACCCCCCCCCCTTCCCCCAATTTTTATTTTTTCAAATTTTTGGTACAGTTTGTCCCCAAACCTCTTAGAGTCAGAAGCGGCCAGCAGCGCAACGCGCTTCCAGTCCAAAATAATATCATCGTTTGCAGGATGAGGTGAGTCATCATCACACAGGATAAAGAACCGTGTGGCCTCAAATGTGTTTACACGACGCCCTTTGTTTACCACTCCACACTGAACCCTTCCACAGAGTGTCATGTCGTCTTCTCATAAGCCTGATGACTTTTACAATAAATATCTCGATTTAAGAAAAAAAAAATAAAGTGACTGCATTTTCTGGGGGTCTAAAAGGAGAGTTTTGTGCTCTGATGCGCCAGGCACTCCCACAGAGATTGTTTTTCTTGGGCTCAGAGACGCATTAGAACAACTTCAGCCTCGACGGAGGCACAGCAAAACAGAAAACCTTTAAAGGAACATGTCGGGGTTTTCACCTCGTTTCTTGGAGTCACGAGTAGTTTCACTTTCACTTAATGACGCATGTTAGTTCGACTTTCTTGTTCATAGAGCGAAAATGACCTGAAACGCCTACCGGAATGTTTGAAGCAGATGGGGTTTTTCTTTTTCGCCCTCGTCTAGCTGATGATGCACAAAAGCGGCTTGTTGCTCTTCTGCTGCTGATGCTGATGCTGCTGATGCTGCTGTCGGTGCCAGCCTCCGCTCTGCCGGACGGATGCAGACTGGAGTGGGGAGCTGAGCGCTTGGAAACTGTCGACACAAACCGACTGGGCGGGAATCGGGAGCTCTTAAGACGACGATGATGATGATGATGATGATGATGATGATGATGATGATGATGATGATGATGATGAAGATGAGCGCCCAGTGCGCCTGACCGTGTTACATAACAGCGTTACTTAACCAGCGAAATGGGGAGTTAAAGGAGGGGAAACTCAGCCAAGTGGAAATGGCTCAGATGAGTCGTTTTGCATTTTTTTTTAGAGATTTCTCAACGGGTTTCCTCAAGGAAAAGCAGGATCTTTGCTCCAAGCGGCTCGGGAGAGTCGTTGAAAGAAATGATCGCAGTGACGCTGAACTGATTGTTCCGACGTCTGAATGGCGTTTTGGACAAACTGGCGTTACGGCATCGCAACTAATATCCACACAAATTGTTTTAGGCTTTTGTCGTGTTCGAGCACAGACAGCTCAGGTGGGAGCGCGTGGTCTCTCCATGGTGCTGAAGCTGATTCCCTTCAAGTTCAGCCATCTTAACACGAACAACGTGCTGTTGTTTTTATGACCGACTGACTCAAAGACTCGTCTCGATGTTAGAAATTAAAATGTTAGTGTGGCTCGACTTCGCTCTTGCATTGCGGGGTACGAGTAGTCAAACACACACTACACACACACTGTCGTGTTTTCATGACTTGTGGGGACTTCACATCGACTTCCATTCATTTTCTACAGCCTGACCCTTACCATAACCCTAACCCAACCCTATCCATCACAGACCTAACACCTAACCCCTCATGGGAACCAAGAAAATGTCCCCACCAGGAGCAATGGTCCCCACAACCCCACATTGTTGACAGCAATAGGTCCCCATAAGAATATAAAAACCTGGTATACACTCGCACACACACACACACAGGACAGTTGTGAACACACTTATTCTAGAACTGTCCTGCAGAACTAACATTTTAAGAGGTTAATTATGTGTTATGGAAACCTGAATTATACTATAGTTTCTCACACAGAGTCTGCAAATGTGCTGCAAAAGAACACAAACTTTGTCTGCTTTAATTATTTGTCTTATTTTCTTATTGGCAGCAATAGTCACCTGTATGTGACAGTAAGTTGAAAAAGCAGAAAGGTTTTACATGCATGGGGATTGAAGCAGCATCATGGATGCCTCAGCTTGTTTGTCTCACTGAAATGTTTCTGTTAGGATCTGTTGGTGTTTGACCTTAAGATGTCTGTTTTTTAATTCAAGATTATTATTTTTTTTTTTTGCACTAGTGGCCTTTAATGAACAGTTAATGAACAAGAAAATTTTAAATGTGCTGTAGTATAACACCTTAAACCCCACTCAATGCTTGTAAGGTACTACAACTACTACTGAGTAAAATAAAATCTGATTCTTGTGTTGTTCAGTTCCTGATCCATGATGCGGGGGAACTCTGTGTGAGAAATATATGTGTGGCTGATCTCATCATATTTAGGAAGTAATTATTATTTTTTGCATGAAGCTGTTCCACTATGGAGGACCAAAACTGACATAATAAGAAATAAAAGCATAAATATATATTTAGTTTTTCCTTGTCCTTACACATGAGTTTCCGTCAAGAAATGTATATATTTTCTTTTTCATTTCCCCTAAACATGCGTTTTTTTTCAAGAAAAGTAGATATTTTGTTTTGTCTTTTCCTTATACAAGCCCTCCTTCTTTTGTCATTGCCTCCTCTCCTTTTTCTGTTTGTCCTATTTCTACTTGTCCTTTTTCAATTTGTACTTTTTCTACTTGTCTTTTTTTCGACTTGTCCTTTTTCTACTCATCCTGACATGCTGAGAAGGTTGTTTCTACCACCTGGGAGAGAACTAAAACGTGCAGGATGTCGGCCCTTGAGGACCAACTTTGGGCACCACTTCTGTAGAGTTTAAACACTGGGGTCATACCAAACGAAAACTGTGCCACCAGTGGAGCCATGGAGAAAGAAGGAGACCATTGCTGATTCAGTAAGTCTTATCATGATGAGTTTAATTGTATCTGTGCTGTAAACTAAGAGCTGTGACTTAGTTTGTGAGTTATGGTCACTTTCATCAAGTGAAAACTTCACATTTTGTCTAGTATTGATTTGCTCTTAGAAAACCTTTTTTTTTTTTTTTTACAATTTAAAACATTTAAAACTTTTCTCCTTTCATTTTCTTGTGTAATGTAGATGCTTGATGTACTTTCTGACACATTTGTGATTAGTGTAAATTTGACTCATAGCTTTAAATGAGCTATGAGTCAAATTTGGAATAAAACAAGTTGTTTTATTCCAATTAGTTGGAATAAAATGTTTTATTCCAATTAGTTGGAATAAAATGTTTTATTCCAATTAGTTGGAATAAAATGTTTTATTCCAGTTAGTTGGAATAAAACATCCCAACTAATTGGAATGTTTTATATATTTTTTAATAACATTTTTTTTGTTTCTTTTATAATTTGCCAAATTAAACACACCACTGAGCAAAAATCTAAAATGTCACAGTTCAAGATGTCTCAGGAGTGATTATTCTGCAGTTATGTATGTTATGTTGGAAAATAAAAACGTTGCATAGTCTGTGGCGAGAACAGTGAGGGGTCAAAAAATAGGCCTGGTTTTATACCTGCAATAAGACATGAAAAGCAGAGCAACATTCACAGATATTCTGCTGTCACGTAAACACATCCCCAGTATTTGCATCTATGACTTTACTGGGAATTTGGCGAGCCATGCAGATTTGAGACGGCCAGATCCTCCTTTTTCGACTTGTCCTTTTTCTGCTTCTCCATGTGCATCTTTATGTTAATGAGGAGATCTGCATTCTATGTCCAGCTCCTATTGGCCAATAGAGCTTTGGAACCAACGTCACTGCGTAAGACGTTGTGGGGCGTTTACGTCTCGCGCAGTCGCTCTGTGCCATCTTTACAGGCCACAGACCAAAACAAACTTTATCCCGGTGTTTTTATTGTGTTTCCAACCGCAGTGAAGTTAGTTTCGCGTTGGATATTGGATATTCCAATATCAAGGAATATCCAAGCGTTCACTTAGGGACTGTAAACAAATTTCCAAACCAAACACTCCTGTCAAACAAATGTTAATAAATGCTCTGCCTTGTGACTTACTGATACAAAAAAGTGGTAATTTATGCTTTTACATGTGACACACTACCCTCTATTAAAATGTCAAGTCATATTCAATATTTTAAATAATTTTAATATTAAATAATATAATGTTTTCAATAGCTTCCATATTGTGTGCCACACTGACTAGAAATCAGTGTGTAATTGTACTAAACTGTATATATCAGGCACATGCATTTTTATTCCATTTTAATTCATTTTTTAACTTTTGTTACCTATCTTTTTTAGTTTAAATTGAGTATTTCACCTCAATAGCTTCTAGGTCATGTGACCTATTGAGTCAAAATCAGTGTGAAATTGTTCTACCAGTCTGTACAGATGAGGTACACAACTCACCACCAGGGAGTGGTCAGTGGACAGCTCTGCCCCTGTCCTCACCAAAGCGGGCTAAGAGCACCTATGGACACCGTTGTGCTTGAACACGGTGAGTATTTTTCCAGAAGTTAGACACACATCAGTGACATTTAGAAACTGGCTCTAAGTCATCTGCTTGATCTATTTTGAACTGTGAGTGAGGTGGATCCTCTTAAACTTATCATGTCTTGCCTTAATTGCTTCCTCTGTTCATAAGGAAAACATTTAATAACATCTAACAATTACATTATTTCCTTTTTACATTTGAACTCAGTGACAAGTCTGATGCACTAAGCAGATCATCAGCCAAAGTATTTTATGTCTAATCTTGCCTTATTTATTTTTTTCCTTCCCTCATTTTCTAACACCCCCCATCTCAGCCTCTTTACTGTGTGTTTATGAATGGCCCCTTTGTGAGATCTTCTGTTTACTCTTATCACTGCAGCATAAAGTGACACAATGCCCAAAACATTTGCAATGGAGAATTTCTTTGATTGCATTGCAAGTTAATGTTCTTCTTCCAGTTTAGTTGCGTTTTGTCGCCCTCTCCTGGTCATTTTTGAGTAAATTCGTTTTTTTCCCCCTGTTGTGTTATCAAGCATATTGCAATAATAATTTTAAAAAAACATAATAAAAGTAGCAGCATATAATAACTGAACAGTTTGCCAGTCCTTTGTGGGACTTGAGTTAAGGTCAGACTTAAATTAAGACCAGATCAGTTTTTGGTCTCTTGAACAGAAAAAATGTTTTTTACTCTCTTACCATAAAACTAGGATTTAATTTCCTTTAATGCCTGGACTAAATGAAAGAATGTCATGTCAAGTTCAACTTTAAAAGTTAAATTCTTGTTAGATACTTTAGGCTATACGAATAATAGTCAATAAATCTGAATTTTAGTGAAAAGTTATTTTATTTCAGGAACTTTTTCACTGATTGAACACATTATGTAGATTAATTACACACACGGATGTTTGATATCCTTCATTTCTATTGAGTGTGACGGTTTTCCTCTAACAGGTCATGAAAACATGACATTTAAAATTAGATTATTGCATCAAACCAATAAAAAAAATTCTACTTTTAAATTTGAGCTTAATGAAAAGTATGCATAATAGCTACCTAAAGGCTATTATTTTCAAGAGGTGCTGGATATGAATCTGACAAGATTCATCAAGACATTCTTAATTATTGAATATGACTGTCGTATCTGTGCTTTGAAAATGGCTGAACAGACCAAATAAAACTGGGTATAAATATGTGTGATTTAATTTTTTTTTAAAAAGAAAAAAAAAGACTGCAATTACAAAAAAATGACAATTACAGCACCAAAGATAAAAAAAAAAAAAAACATAGGTAGTTATTACAAAACATGTACTTGTATTTTTGAAGCTTTGTGGCACAAATAAAGCTGTAATATGTAACTTATATATATATATATATATATATATATATCCATTTTCTCCTTGTGCTGCTATTGCTGCCTACACAAATGAACCGCTCTGATTAAAAACAACCAATCAGAGCCAGGAGGAGGATCTTAGCGCTGTCAGTAATCCCTGTGAACGTGCTGCTAAATGTGCTAATGGCAGAGAACCAGCTCACCTTTACATTAAAACCGTTCATACGACATTATTGGTTGCTATGCTAACTTAGCCTTAGCTTTCACAACAGTCTCTGCTAACATGGAGAAGCTGTATCATAGCAGAGAGCCACTATGGGGGGAGTGGAGGTAAGCAGCACGCACATGGAGGTGACTGACAGCGCTTGGATACGTCATGTCTGATTTCAACAACAGTATTGTAGACTAAATGCTGACTGACAGTGATCAAATGAATGGCTGTAACAGAACTGCTAAACTTTCAAAGGCCTTGTGATGCGTCATATATATTCCATAAGCATCACAGTGTAATAAATGTAATATATTGTCATATTTTCCATAAGGTCGCTTTAGAAAAGCTCAAAATCGTGGAACTTCCCCAGATCACATGAACGCACCGTTGAGCTTTAGTCGTGAGCTCCGTCGGTCCATAGAGCCTTCTTGTAATAGATTATGTCAACCACTAGATGTCGCCAGAGTCCTTCGATGTGTGATTGATGCATTTAAACGACCTTCAAGTCCGTAGATATTTTTTAAGTCGAAAACTGTTTTGTTTACCGGTTAATTAAAGACATTTCTGCGAGTTTGTTACTGTGTTGAGGTAAAATAAATTCTGTCTGACATGGGATCTGGTTTATATATATTTCATTTTATTTTTATTTGTTTGTTTATTGTTGGCTTGGTTTGTTGTTGTTTTCTTTTCTTTTCTTTTAATGTATTCGACCATTTCTACCAGCGAGTAAACAAACTGAAATGTCAGACACTTTTACGCTTCAGAAGCGTCTCCTCCTCATGGTGAACCTCAGTCTGTATTTGCGTGTTTTAAAAAACAAAAATCATAATCTTATCAGATCAGATGAGGTTGGGATTGGGAGACTTTGCGATAAGTCTGGACTCTGTGCGGACTTGCACTTTGGTTCTGCGGGATTGCAGACATGCCTCTGCTGATAAGACATGTGCTTTCAGTTTAAAGCTCAGAGAGGACAAGTTCGGGTTTGGAATACGTTATTCCACGTTATTTGAGTTTTTTTTTTTTTCCCCTTCTTCTTCTTCTTCTTCTTCTTCTTCTTCTGTTCTTTTTCGCAGGAGATTAGATTGCATGTTGACGCGATGACGCCCGACTTGTTTACTCCTCTGCCTCCTGTCTGTGTCACCTCCGGCGGTCCGCTGGCTGCAGCCGCGGCTCCGTGGAGCTCTGTGACATGAAGATTGTTTAGGAAGCCCTGCATTTGAGCCACCATGTGGGCGTGTTTCTCTCAGGCCCAGCAGTCTCTCCGCTCTTGTGTGGAGTACAGAGCGAGGAAAACGCATTTCTTCTGCTGCGACCGCAGAGCGCAAAAGGTGGGAGCTCTCCGACTCTGACGCGCACGGACATCATCTCCCACCCCGGGCTCCAGGCGCTTCACCAACAAGAAGGGAGGTTTACAAAAAAAAAAAAAGAAAAAAAAAAAAGGAAAACAAAAAAAGGAAAAAAAAAAAAAAAGAAGAAGAACTCATCATCATCATCATCATCATCATCTAGCCATGGACGCATCTCGGTTCGCTGCGGTGCATCTGGGCCTGCTCCTCGTTTTGTTTGGGAATGTACCGTGTTTCCAGTCTGCTGCTATCATCTCCCCCTCTGCGCCGAGGAGGAACAGGGAAGCCAGGACCTCTCATCCGCACGGACAAAGGTCACCCAGGCTCTTCAGAGACATCCTCGCCTCCTCGCACCCCGCGGCGGGACACCACAAAGGCGGAGAGGTCCCAAAGGACGCCGTGGTGCCGCACGAGTACATGCTCTCCATATACAGGACGTATTCGGCGGCGGAGAAACTCGGACTAAACGCGAGCTTCTTCCGCTCCTCAAAGTCTGCCAACACCATAACGAGTTTTGTGGACAAAGGAACAGGTTGGGTTTTTTTTTTTCTCTCTTCTTTTTTCTTTTTTTTTTGTTCTAGTCTGCTCTGATATACCGTCCTCTTGGAACCGGTTAGAGTAGGGTCAAGATCTTTTTACGCACACTCCAGATGAAGCAGAAGAGCATTTACGGACGCACTTTACGCGCTCAAAACCTAATCAAATGTTTCTGAATTTTTAGACAATGCACAGGGGCTTCGGGTTTATTTCGGTTCATGTGAAAACAGGCGACTCGTTGCCACTTCTCGTCTCCTTTCTTTCAGACGGTTAACTCTGATTCAAATCCTCGTCCTCTGACTCCGTGGAAACCACAACAGTTTTTGAGGAGAGACGAACCGAGCCGGTTGGATTCAGATCTGCGCAGCCCACCGATCTGATAGTATCATCACTGAACATGCTAGAAACCAAACAACAAGAAGAAGAAAACTTCTGTATTAAATCATCGGCTTTCGCTCCATCCGGATTTTACGCACGGTGGAAAGCAAACAAAAGCACACTTACGCGCTCAGATCGTGTGAAATCTTGATATGTTTTTTTTTTTTTTATGAATTAAGCTAAGGCTGCATTTATTTATTTATTTTAAATTTCTCAACTTGTTTTGAGAGAGAATAACGTTTAATTGGTTTTAAATGAACACTACGGACTCTCTCTCTCTCTCTCTCTCTCTCTCTCTCTCTCTCTCTCTCTAAGCGAACGCTGTAAGTCACTGTCAGCCTCCAATCAAACATGTGGAAAGGTTCATGTCTCCGTCGTCGCTTCCTTCGCTTTTCCTCCTCTAACAAAACCTTCAAACAGAGTCCAGCCCCCTCACCCCACACCGCAGTCAGCACTTATTAAAACGTCCAATCTGTTGCCATTATGGTGCCCAGTAGAAGGCCAGCTTGTGCCAACAAAGGGGGGTCCGGAGGGGCGAGTGGAGGGGTGGAGGGGTGCGCAGACCGCAGAACGGGTCGGTGTGAGCAGCAGGTGTTTGAGTCAGTTATACATGTGTAACCAAGTGACAGGAGCAGCTTGCGAGAGCAAACACAGTCCGATCAGCACAAACACACACTGCAAACACAAACACACACTTTGCAAAGACTGGAGTTCATCTTTGAGGGAGAAATAAGAAATGAGTCTTTGGCAGAGTAGGCTGCAAAACATCCCAACGTCTTGATGCTACACGTGAGAGTCAATGCTTTTATTTATATACAAAAAAAAAAAAAGAATTTTGATTTCTTTAGACACTTTATTGACTCTGTGTTTTGTGCAATCCAGACAATTTAGAGATTTCGATGCTCCAGCTGAAGGTTTTCAAACGCCAGAACTGAAAACCTTGGCGTTGCACACCAAGCCTGGAAGGTTTAGCTGTGAGCTCTCTGTGTGTACATGTGAGGAGGTGGCCCAACGAATGATGGTTAAATAAATCAATGTATTTATCGTGGGGGCCCCTTTCGCCCCCCCATTAGCTACGCAGCTGATTTTAAGCTTGATTTGCGCGTAAAAGATCTGACGGACGTTGTTGGTTTCTGGCAGTGGGACTTGGTTTGATTTATTTTTTAAGAGGAGTTGGGGGTGTGTGCTGGTTAAGGAGGGGGTTTGGGGGGTGGGGAGGAGGGGCGGAGGGTGGACGTGTCAGGCTCTCTCTTGTGATTCTGATGTGATGTGTCAGTGGCTCTGACCCCGAGCTGGACCCTTCTGAGGGGCAGCTTGGCATCGGAACGACTGACTGCAGTGTTTGAACTCGGTGATCTAATTGAGTGTTCATGTCATAACATATCAAACACTGTCTATTCTCCCGTAATGACCCGGCCCGGCCACGGTGGGCAGATCCCCGAGAAAAGAGAAGAAAAAGAAAGAAAGAAAGAAAGAAAGAAAGAAAGAAAGAAAGAAAGAAAGAAAGAAAGAAAGAAAGAAAGAAAGAAAGA
>CAEGAG010039801.1:0-28725 GCA_903067065.1 Brachyrhaphis terrabensis
TTTGTTTTTCATATAAGGCAATGATTTTAACATTTTATCTTAAGTTATCCTGGTTAATTATTTGCCCACTAATAACTATTAATAATGTCTGACTCTAATATTGTAGAGCATGAGAGGCTATTTATTTGTAACACAAAAAAACAACATACTAAACACTCTTTGTTTAGTATGTTCGGGAAATATGGATGAACTCTATAAAAGTAAACTGGTGAAGAGGATGGACTCTTCCTAACTCACTAACCCACTGTTAAAAACATACCGTTTTGAATGATTATTTATCAGTTCATCGACTGATATAAAACCCTTATATTGTAATGTTTTCGGCCATATCATCCAGCCCTAATTTCAAGTGACTTAGATTTCCCACAACACCATGATGCTGTGGGAAATCTAACTGAAGACAGACTGATAGTTTTATTAGTGTGACTGACACCGTCTTCAGAATAATATTTTGACATATATGTCATTTTAATTAAACCTTCACAAGTAAAATTCGGGCTGATTATGCATAAATTGCCTTGCTAATATAAAATATTTAGGTGTCAGAGTTACTTTGTTCATATTTTATATTTTGGAGTAACAAGATTAAATTGTAAACTTTCATTTTCAGTGAAGCTGCATAGTTTCCCAACAGTACTTTCGTCCTGAGTGGACACTGCGTTATGGACTGTTGCTCGAGTTTGCATTCCAGACATAACTTCATATTTTGAGCTGTGTTCCAGGTTGGCTTGGAGTTACTCATTTCTTTGATGTTTCTTACACATTTCTAAAAACACAAAAATGTTGAGGAACAATTTACATTCCCTTTAAAAACAGGAAGCCTAAAATAATTGCTCCTTTGAAAGACAATGACACCACTCTGCTCGGTCAGCCAAAAATTGGAAATGTGTTCTCAGCTTTATGGCCCTGCACACTGGCTTCATTCAAGCGCAACATATAAATTGTATGATCTAAAAAGGTCCAACTCAAGGCACAAGTTCATGAACAGCCTGAGCCAACATCAGGCCATAGTTCCCCATCATCATAAAACCAATCAGCTAGTCAGTCTACTGGGCACCCAATTTATTAACCAGTGGTCTTCAAGGTGAATGAAGTGAGAAAGTCTTCTAAGAATTTATGACAGTTTTTTAGACAGTTGTATTTTATGATGAAATTAGTTACTTGCTATAAGGCTAGATTCATTGACTAAACTGCTTCTTTGCTCAGGCCATGAGAAAAAACGATTCGCTCAATGATTTTGAAACTTTCAGCATCACCAACCTCTGCACCCGGCATGGCAGTGTGGGAAATGTATACCCCCCACTTCTCTTCCAATGACCATGACTGAGTTGCCCACAGTAAATCAGCAGAGGTGCTGAAATCCCAGACTCTGGCAAAAGAAATAGGCACTCTGGGAAAGGAATTTATTTCAAACCAATAAGCCTCTAAAATAACACCTGGAGTCTCAGCAGTCATGTTCATAAGAAGTATAAACTGCTCAATGCAAACCCTTAAACGATGAAAGGCCGTGCATTTACAGAGTAAATGCACGGCACTATTGTATTGCATGTGTGCAATACAATAGTGCCAACAGCTGGTAGATTCTGTATTAATCTAAGAGAGGAGAAATATGAAAGATGATGACTGGAAGCTGCAGAAGAGACCAAAACAAAAACCACATGGCAAAAAGAAGACGGTAGCCTGAGGATGGCTGCCAGTTTCCTTCTAAAGAACACAAGTGGAGTTTTATGCAACAAAAAAAAATACGAAAAAGAAAACCAACACCAAGCAATAAACAACCCCTTGCTGAGGGGCCCGGGAGTATGACCTCATTAGCCAGCATGAGGGGAAAAACATCCCAAGAAAAACACTGGCTTCTGCATTAATGTACTCAGACCGCTGGCTTCAGGCTTGTGTCAGGGCTGCCAGACTAGATTTCCTCCAAGGCTCTTTTAATGTGAACGTCTGTGCCTGGGGGTTAATGTGTGCTCAGTGGAAAAAGGCTATTATGTGCATGTTTTCGTGGTTTCAGGTAAAAGTGTGATGTTTTTAGCATGCAGACCTGCTGAACTGTGGTGGTCAACTCCAGGCACAGTTGTATGATCTTGTTCTTGGTAGCTGTGAAGTCACTGATCCCTGTGAGAGGCGTCCTATAGTAAGAAGAGACAGAAAAAAAAAGGAAAGATAAGATTAGAACTGGCCAATTTTTCCATAAATGACCTCTATCTATGATTAGCATGTTGAGTACTAAAAATAAAAATCCCTATTTATTGAAAAAATACAAATGCATAAATTCCATCTATTTCCACTCCAACAAAACACCAACCAACAGCACATGCTCAATGTACTTTTTCAAGACTAATAAAACTGAATAAATGTTGGAGACAAATGCTTTGATACATAAGTAGAAGATAACTTTGTATTTATTTTAGATAGATTAAAAACTACTAGTTTAGGTTTTTTGCATTACAGTTCTTAGGGAAAAGGGGAAATAAAACTGAAGGAAAACTGGAAATCAGTATCTGCCAGCAAAGATCTGATTGGTGCATGTCTATTGAAAACTTGATATAGTCGTCACTAGAGACTCTAAATCAGCAAACAAATAATACTGACAATCTGCTTAATATGTTACGCTTTTAATGCATAATATGTTATGGAACCAGTCAACTGGAGAGGATACTGTCATCTAAATCAAAAGCTGAATAGCAGCTATATATATAACAGAACTTTGTGGAGAAAAGTCTGACTTTCTCATGACCCCTCGATAACAATTTGGAATATGCTGGCATAAAATACTGGACAAAAAAGTTATTGTACCTGAAATTCAACCAACAAAACTGGTACAGTTACCCAATTTTCAGCTAGTTAAGGTGTGTTTAACTGGATGATGCTCTGTCATATGATCTAATACTCAAGAGTAATGGAGTGCAGTCACCTATCAAGCCAAGCTAGGAGGCTCTTTGCAACACCAATCAGCTCCACCACAGAGGTTAGGAAGTCATTTGGTGGCTTGCGAGACATGCTTCCCTCAGATGGGGGGCTTTTTCTGCGATCATTTGTAGCAATGTGAAGACTGTTGGTTGCAGCTCTCATCCTCACGACAAGATTCTTCAGGTTATCCGTTTCCACTCCATAGTTCTGAAATAAGATTAACAGAAGGTTAAAAGCTTTGAATTAGAAGAATGCATTATAAAGACGTCAATCAGTTTAAATAATAAAGTCTGAAAATATGACAGTCCCACTTTTTTCTCCTAAACAAAGAAGTCTTTATAGTCCCGGGAAAAACATGTTTTCAGTACTGTAAATAGATGTAATCATTTCTCTGACAGAATCTACTGGAGAAAGATTTGACTGTTTTTCCCCTTTGTGTTGGTGAACCTTTTTTTTTATATTATCGTAGAATATATTTTTAGAACTTATAAAACATATGCTATTCTCTTGTCTGTGAGAATAGCAATTGTATAAAAAAAATCCCTCCCAGTGAGTCTGCAGAGTTTTATTTATTTTTTTTATTTTTGACGTGCACGAGCAATCACCTGATTTCTATCAGGTTTGCATTCTTGAGCCCAAGTTGCTTCCTGCCCTTGCATTCCTCTTATTTGTGGAGAATTCACAAGCACAGGGACGCTGCACTCGGCAATTCCAAACGTCACTGAGCCGAGCACAAATCAGATAGATAGATACTTTATTGATCCCAAAGGGGAATCAGTGCCAAAGTGAGCAAAAGTCACTTTTTGTTTAAATGTAATGTGAGACATAAGCAAACTAATGTTTTTGGCTAAACAAATGGTATTAGAATAAAATGTTTGCTATGAGTAAACAGTGGTCTGGCACTCATTTAGCATCAGCTTACATTGTACTGAATTTGTGCCAGCAGCACTGCTTTATAATGACAATGCCAGTTGCATAATGTGCTTCCCAAAGAGTAAAACGGCACGTGCTTGGCAATCATTGCCAGAAATCTGTTTTCTTTTATTCTGCTCTCAAACATCTGCTCCGAAAAGAAGTATATACAAACTGATTCACTAATCTTCTGTCCCAAGAAAAACACTGGGATAATTTGAGTATTCAAACAGCAGCTCTTAGTGGCTTTTGTTCGTGTAACACTCCTTGCTAACTGGCTGACAGGAACAATAAAATATGCAAACACATTTGAAGAACCTAAAAAGAGAAGGGGAAATCATCTGAGTCTTTGGCTTTGCATTTACATAGTTAAAGTGCAACTTTAGCATAAAGGGAATTTGAGCATTTTCCAAGACAAACGCTTCCCCTGCCTTCTTATTAGCAGTTTAATCACACACACAGGAGCTCTGACTTTTTTCACAGATGTCTAGAGAGCTTTTGTCCTACATTACTAGCAGAGCAAAAAAAAAGTCCTTTAGTGTAACTTTAACCTTGCCTCCTGATTACAAAGTCTGGATTTTTTACCCATTTATTTTATGTTTTTCACCTTTCTCTTAGTTTTTATTTTAGAAGATAACAGAGATAATTGCATTACCACTATAATGTGGCAAAGCAGTGGTACAAGACACTACAAATCTGCCTTTACTTAAAGTCTCAACGTTTCAGAAACAGAAAGTTTCATTCAAGAATGGAAGCCACTTCTTGTTTAGTCAAACTTTAGAATTATTTTTGCAAAATGCTTGAAGCAAAACAGTACAATCTGACTTTCTTTAGAGTTTATGACTAACGTGTAGTGGTTAAGCATCATGTAAGAAAATATTATGATTTGCTGGAGAGCTGGTGGAGTTTGAGAGCAATGTTGGCTTTCAACACCAGCTCTGCAGAAGATATCAGTCAGAGAGATGTCCAGTAAAAATGTTTAATGTATATCTTCGTCCCCAGACAGCTGTTAGAAGCCCTTAACTTTTTGGATGTAAGAGAAGCTTTGGTTTCATGAAGGGTTCATGTGGGAACATCTATCTTGTAATTTGGACTTGAATGTAGCGTCATACCACAAAAAGGTGAAATCTTCGATATTATATGTGTATATGAATAAACATTTAAACGGAAAGGAGAAAATGAAAAAGAAGGGTGAAGTGTCAAAAAGATTACCATGACAGGAAATGTCTGACTTAGCAGTTAATAGAAAAAGGAAAGAGTTTAGGACGAGCATGTGTGGTGTTGATGTCTTCAGTTCCTGTCGGTTGCAATGACCTTGCCTCAGGGAAAGCTAATTAAATCTGCGAGGCTTCACTTCCTCCCAAGGGACATGTAGAAATCTTAAGCCATTCTTAATAAGGAAACCTCAAATGAACAAAACCCACAAACCTGCACAGCCTTAGTCAGAGGTGAAAGGTTGTTGAGAGTCCAAAATCCCTGGTTTTGACTTCAACGAAAGATAAACAGATGAGGAAGTTTATGTCTGTCAAAAACTTTGAAAACTGCCTACATTTGAAAGAACACTGCAGGGTAATTCAGGAAAAAAGTATTAGAACTACTTTCTTCTTGCTACCACGATGCAAAATATTGCATGGATCTACACAAACCTGGCTCTTGGTATTGCAGTAATGATAAACATCCTTGCTGAATTGATGCTCCACATGGTACAAATGGAATGAATGCTAAATCTATAGACAGGAACAGACAGCTGTGCAGGAGTCAAGTGCTTCCATGTGTCTACTACAGTAGTTATGCACAAAGAATTTAAAGAGCAACCCCATAAAGGATGAATTACACCTCTCAGTTGTTGGAAGGCGTAGGAAACCAAATAAAGCATATTGCACATATGTGTCAGGTATTTCAGTCTATATAGTCTATTTTTTTTAGATTTATTGTCCAGTGCTGATTTAAGATGGTTAAATCTCAATACATTGTATTGTAATCTAAAAAGTACTTTATTATCCCAAATAAAATGCACTGTTATTAGTGTTTGCAATGTGACAATATGTGTGACAGGAGTACCTTTGCAAGGGTCTATATAATAAATCTAACAGAGGAAGATATTCAACATAAATTTTTCCCAGCCATATTCATGACTCAAAAAGTATATCATCCATGATTAAGATGTTTAATCATGGTAAATAAATATATATTTTTTGATGCTTTACAGAAGCTGGTTCCAACCAGGTTCAGAGCCGAACCTCTGCTTTAGAGCGGGACCCAGACATTTTCACGCTGAGGAGACTTCAAAATGCAAGTTTGTTTGCGGCAAAGAACACACCATACGCAAGCGATTAATGTAAAGTGTTTTAGGAGAACACCATGTCAGAACTGCTGACACTGATAAAAATGCAAAGACCACAATCTGGACCCTTTAAGACACAGGAAGTGATAAAACTCTAAATCGATCCCATCTGCTGGAAAACTTAGGTTTCTTGGAAAATGAAGCATGGAGGGTTTGCATTTTTCTTTTCATGAAGAGACGCTAAAGGAAGACATTTTTTTTTCTTTTTTTTTTTTGGGCTGCTGGAATGAAACAGAAGAGGTGAATAGCTGAAGACAAAAATCCTTCCACTGCTTTAACCTGCCAACAAAAGCACTAAATCTCTATGAAATTCTCTGGCCCATTTTCTCACTGATACTATCATATGGAAAATGATAAAAAATAATTGTCTGGAAGTAAATGAAAGTCCTATGGCCACATTTTATGAATAATCTGTTTAATCACTGAAGATGGACATCAAACTGAACACATTTAAATTCACTCACCAAAGCACAAAGCAAATCGACGGCCTCCAGGACCAGTTCCTGGTGTCCAATCCTTGCGACGCCCAGTTCCTCCAAGTCTTGATGAGTGATCTTTAATAGCTGTTCTCCGCTGATCTTTTCCCTCTCAAAGTTACTAATATACTGCTGCAAGCTGTCATCCAACCCTGGAAACACACAAAAGGGAAAACATAAAGTTCCTGTAGAAAAAACTCCCTCTAAAATAAAATTAAGTTGTTTGCCTTAAAACAACTTAATTGTTGGTAGCAGAGTAGAGCATGAAAGAGAGGGTCTTCTCTCTAACAATTGCTGTTGCCCTGAAAATCGCTAATTGAGCCAAACCCTGAAAAATCATAATTTTCTTAGCATAATATGAATACATAAAGTAATATTTCTAATATCTTGAACATAACATCCTGGTTGATTCTATTTTTTTTTTTTTTTGCCTTTGATAGCTGCTATTTTTTTAAATTTTATTGTGCTTTCTTGTACAATGACAATAAAGGAATTATTTTCTATTCTGTTAGTGGGACACCTCCTTCTACCTCAATTTTCTGTTTGAATAATCATCGTCCTACGCATAAATAAGCACTCAATGCTATTGTGACAATGGTTTAAAAGTTCATTAAAATTATGTTCAATTCACATTTGAGTTGGTTTTAGATGGCCTCTTGAGCTAAACCTTAGCTTTAGACTTCAGGACAAACTTCCCTGGATTTATATAAAATTAATAGAAAAGAGCTAAAAGCTGCAGGTAAGATATTAACTGATTATAACCTTTTAACAGAACTGCCGTTCAAAAATCTTGAACACTCCCTTTCTTGCTGAACAAAAACAATACAGTCTGGCTTTATTGGTGTGGGTCTTAATTGCTCAAGTCTGCACAGTGCAGATAAGGAACAGGTGGGACGGCCATATTTATTAACTAAACAAACTGTAAACGGAACAACGGTTGAAACCTCCACGTCTGTGTAGCTGCTGAAACAATGAGGCTATATTTACAGCTAAGTGATGTTAATGGGTGTGGGTGCCTGCAGTAAACGTGTCAGTATCAGGGACAGCCCCTTGACGCTATTTAAAGATGAACAAGTTTGACCGTTAACTTCTGCAGACACTGAATGAAGCATAGGATGCAGGTAGAGCTGAAAGTACTTTAACGCTCACTGCTGAACAACATAAACAAACCTCCAAAGCATGCCTCCCCCTTGCAACAGAAGAGGGAAAAACGGGCCTTTGTGTATGTTTTTCCATGTGTGTGTTTAGCCATGGGTGTGGAAGTAAAAGCCGTGTCTCTCTGCCCATCAAAGAGCGCACAGAGAGGGGGCAGCTGCAGCTCCATGGCCCCATGCCCTGCATCTCTAAAAGGCCCGTCAGCTGCAAGACACCCCGACTCTTTCATGCCACACACAAACACACACCCACACGCCAACACTCGCACAAATAACAGTAGTCAGAGCGAGGGTTTCAGGGCCCAAGGAGCCCTGACATAAAGCAGATGCATCCATGCTGAATTTGGAGCTCGAAGTTGTTTAGTTTTTTACTGCAGCACCTGATGTCTTTGTGCTACTGTGACGCTCAGCCTGCGCACCTGTTTCTGACAGTTTGCATAAAGAAAAAAACAAACAAACAAATGTGTTAGTCAGCGCTGACCAAACAAGATCAAACTGCTTGCATTACAGCATCAGCAGATCTGACTCAACCTGTTGCAAATCCATAATCTGTAAACTAAGGTCTTTGGTGATACAGATTAAGCAGAGACTAGATAATATGCTCTATATATGGCAAATATTTTGCATTCAATCTGATTTGTTTGGGAATGTGAACAGAAACAAAAACTATTTTTATCAGAAGCATGACAAATAATACAAACAGTAGCTTCTAACTACCAGTGATATTAGAAACAAACAGTAAGTTGTGTCTAAAAATCATTCAACTTCATCAGTTTTTCTCTATTTTAAAGACATTGTGATTAAGCTTGTAAATGCTGTAATCTGCCAATAAGAATTAAAGTTTGAGTTTAATAATGATAACCATCTTATTAGGAATACAAACTAAATTTTGATCAAGCTTCCATAGACCGATATCAGTTTCTGTCCTTGTGGTCTAATCTGACACAAATTAGACCATTAATATAGGTTGACTATAATTTTAATAAAATTTGATTCTCAGAGAAAAAATAATATTTTTATTACAACCTCCATTAGGCTCCATTTAAATGCACCAGAATAAGAATTGATTACAAGGCTATCCTCATTCATGCTGCATCCGTAAAACCTGACTTTTTTTTTTTCCTTACCCCCCCCCAGGGGGTCTTTTGTGGGCTCTAGTGTCCCTTATATGAAAGTAGGCCAACAGGAAAGGGGGAAGGAGAAGGGGGAGGACAAATATCGTCGGGTCCGGGAGTCGAACCTGCGACGGCCGCGTCGAGGACTCAAGGCCTCCAAACGTGGGTCGAGCTCGCCGCTATCCCCTACGCCACACCCCCCAAAACCTGACTTTTACTGATCTTTTGTATTTTAGAAGGTGAGTTTCCTTTATTTTGATAAATTTCACGAACAGGATTTTTTTTCTGCAGTATTTTACCTGCTGAAGAACAAAAAAATACAGTGGGGGATTGAACCAGTAACCCATCAGTTACAGGATTAATTCTTATCAGTAGAGCCACTACCGACATAGACCCTTAACTTTTCTGATTCTTGTGTTTACTTCATCAGTAAACACTGATTACATACACCAAAAATTGTATGTTCATAATTTCCACCATCTCAAGTCAGTTGTTTGGTACTTCTCTAATGATCACAATCACAAAAGTTTATTCCTATAATGGGCTGATTTATAATGCTAATTAAAATTCTTCAGGAGGAATGTTACCTACAAAACAAAATATGTATTTTGATTAAAAAAGCCAGCGTGGCAATAAAGTTGACTTTTAGTAACCGCTGGAATCCTTGGGAAAAGTTACTATGTATATGAGAGCTGGAGTTATTCCCCCTGAGTCACAAGGGAAATTTTTCACGACTTGATAAACCATTAACCAGCACATAAGTCAAGTCCAGTTAGGCTCATTACATTTTTCTCATTCCTCAGGATGCTAATTCCCAGGCAAGACTTCAGAGAACAGTTAGATTAACCTCTGACTGGTCGGCATCCTCTGAAGGAATTCAATTCAGACGGAAAATGAAGGAGGCAGAGTGCCGGCCGCAGCCAAGTTCAAACACTGGGGCCAGTCTCCTAATACGATTAGGGGAAGACAAAGAGTGGAGTTTTCAAGGAGGCAACATTTCTACTTCCTACTGCGTTAAAAAGGCATTTCCTGTTGAATGGTGCAACCGTGCCCAATGTCAAAGAGGGAAAGTTGTGGGTTGAGACACAGTAATGACCTCTGCTGAATTATGTCAATTGTTCCGAACAATGCAATTTCACCCAATCAGACTGAGGCTTTAAAAAGTCTGAAAACAAATGAGATGACAGTAAAGACTCTCTGCTTTCCATGTAGATGTTTTCTGATTTAGTTATTTACAACATTTTCTCTCCTAATCCTTTATGTACACCTCAGAACAACAGCAAACACTTCAGCACTACCAGAGACTGAAAGTATAATAAATGTGTTGTACAGACATCGTTCATTATAATTGCACCAACACCAAGACTACAAAAAGAAAAACTCCAAAACAGTCTTCCCTCTGAACTCAAAACCTTCTAGTTAAAACAAAAAAAAGTGGGTGTCCTTACTGTGTGGCTTATAAAACATTTATTGTCCCTCGATCAATGGCTGCCAGGGTGTGCGAGGGACTATCAATTTTCATTTAAGACAGAGAAAGCAGTAAAAGAGATGGAGTGTCACTTTATTGTGAAGTGAGGGATGGGAGGCAGAGGAGAAGGCTGTGCGAGTGCTTTTCAAAGTCTGCGGAAGATGAAACACTTTGGAGGAGTTTTATAGCGACTCAAAACTACTTGGCAACTGTCTTCTAACTGCACCATGTGGGGGAAGCAGAAGCAAAAACAGACATCACCAACATCAACTATAACTTCACCATCAGTGAAGCTGTAAAAACATATGTTGCCAATGAATTTAAATTAAAACCTGTATTGCCAAAGCGACCACTATCCATTGTCAGTTCTCTGGACCAATAAAGGAGAAAATCTTCTCAGATATTTTAAAGGTAATCCTTTCAAACTGCTTTTCTGTAAAATTTTAGTTTCATACTGACTTTATCCCTGTCTGAAGAAAGCAGGAGAATTTCGAAATGTTCAACACTGCCCATATTATAGTTCTAAACATATTTTAAAAATGGGACAATTTATTGACTCCTGAATTTAACTACATTTTACAGAAAGACGGGTGAAAAATATAGGAGATAATTAAGAATCAAGCAGTGTCCTGAAGACAACTTGATGTATTCCTTGCGCATACAGTTGCTCTCCTAGAGTGGCACCTGCTGTTGAGTGTGGGGTCTTCTTACCACCCACCAACTCAGCTTCTGTAAACACTGATTACATGCTGAACAGGTTATAAACGCATTTCTAGTGTGTGTATGAATAAACAGACTCAAGCAAGCAAAGAGTTGGAAAGTCTCTGCAACGGAAATTGAGTGAAATCTGTAAGCCTCTAAGCATTTGACTTTGGCAGTATAAACACAGTTGTCCTCCTCTTGCAAAGTAATATGTTTTGACCTATTCTCAACACTTTATAAACACCTGGAGCTTTTTGAGAAAATGGTACACCTGTTGTGCAGTGCAACCTGTAGGGTCAGTAGAAGAAATATCAGGATCTATAATTTGTATTTATGAGATGAAAAATACGTTCAAAATCAGCCAAGATGTCTTCCTTCACCAACTTCATTCGTCTGTCCCAAAAAATGTGCAAATCAATAAGAAATTCAGTTCTGCTTCTGGTGGTCAACTTGTCGTTCTCAGGGGTTTGGTTACACAAAAGGGTGAAGAATCCCACAGAGAGAACCAAACAAGCGCCTTCCCCCATGAACCCCTCCCTGTGCGCCCAGTGGGAGGTGCAGTCACCAAGTAACACACTCACACAGACACACGCACACACACAAAACCAATATGCCCGCTGAGGTAACCAGTGGGAAAGCTGCTGGGTATAGAATAGCAAAGCCACTGTAACTCCACTGTCTTTCTACGTAAGCCCAGCCTCCGAACCTGTAGGGAATGGTCAGGAATTTGACTCATTGTTCTCTACTCAGCAGCTACATTGTGGGAACTTGCACCAGCTCTGGCACAATGGTCTCTGGCCGAACCAGGCGGGCTGTAATTAAAGGGAAAGAGAGTGCTTCTCTCGGGTACTGCAGAGCTATTCTCTAATGCATGACTTCACAGAAAGACAAACAAGCAACAAAGCAAGTAAACACCCTTGCAGTTATCATGTTATGAAGTTTTTTTTATAGTCACTCTTTGACATACAGACACTGGTTTCTCCAAGACCTACAATTCTGGAGGTCTTGGAGTTAGACCTCCAGAATAGACCTCAGTTAGTGAGTGCAAAGAAATCTCTGTCAACGATCATACAGTTCCCAAAACATTCACAGTGGTTTGTATTCAAAACAAAATTTGCCTGATACTATCTGAGTGCTCAACTGTATGACCCTGCGGGACCCATTTTCCATCTTATCATTCCTCCCTGTAGTTAACAGAGACTGTTTGACTTCATGTACCCTAATCTCTAACTACAGACAAGTAGCAGTTACTCGTCCCAAGCGGGTCTCCTGAGTGTGGAAAAGCAGCTGAGGCTGGCCCCTCCAATGGAGGACAAAGCAGCTCTGTCTCAAGCACGGTGATGGACGATGACTGATGAGCGAAGAGGGTTTAAAGGTTACGAAGCTGTTACGGTTTGATCGGATCAGCAAGTGTGAGTTCCAATTTGGTTTGTAGTGGTACAAAATATTTACAGGGAAACTGACATTATCCAGCTGTCTTTGACTCAACTAGTAATTTAGCCACAATGTAATTGGATATTGTTAGGTCTGTTAAAACTGATTTATTTGTTGATTGGTAAACTGCTAAAAAAATAAAGAAGGGCAAGCCTCAATTTAGGCTATGGGAGATCTTAGCCTTTCTTTGACTGTTGGTTACAAACATTATAAAACAGAGAAGAAAAACAAGGAGAGCAGCAGAACAGCTGCAGGCTTTATCAATGAATGTCTCTGCAAACCCGGAGCAACCATAACAGTTGGCCCCTAAACTAAGGGTGTGGAGAAAACAAAATAAGAGCTTACGGTCTTAGTGAGGGTTGTTTCTTTGCAGCTGAAATTTGACCCAGTTTTTTTCTGTCTTGTTGGGTTTTACAAACATCTTTCACATAAAGCATCAGATTTAATAATGCCCAGTGGAAATTAATGCCTTGATGCATATGACTAATAACTACTTAAGAGATCATAATTATAAATTTTATTTAAATGCCACCCTTTTAAAACACTCAAGGACATTGTACAAAAAAGTTAAAAACAACATAACAAACCATCAGCATCTTACAAAAATAAACCATTACAGGGATTCTCTAATTGTGGATAACTTCCACAACAGTTATCCACAAACACAGGGGGGAAAAAATCCTCATTATATTTACAATATAAATCCTTTAAATTCTGATGCAAACATAGCTGTGTCTAAGGCTGTTCTCAACATTTGTATCATAAACTACTCCTATTACACTGATCATTATAAAGGAAGGTCCTGTCAAGTCTTTTTGGGCCTGTGTCAAGGTATGTCAAAGCTTTAAATAGAAATGCTTTCAAAATGAATATAATAAGGAAGAATTGTCCCTTCCCCACCTGTTGCTGCAATCTGCCACTCATCTGGCTGAAAAACGATTTCTTAATTTACCTCTGCAGAACACGATGACAAATCAAAGAGGTAAATCTGCCACTACTTGATCCGCATCTGAAACATGTGAATATCCTTACAATGCAATAAGCACATATGTAGCAATACAACTAAAGCAAGAAGAGATACAAAAATACTCTGGTGCAGCATCACCAATTCATGTAAAATTATTGATAATTTCTCCTGCTCTGCTGCATTTCCTACTTGTCCATTTTAAATTACTTATTGCTAAAAACACACATTGCTGTCAGAGATTAGTCTTGTCTGTCCAATCTGTTTTTAGAATCAGGATCAGAATCAAATACGTTATTGATCCCCAAAGGGAGATTGTTTTTTTGTTGACAAGCTACTCCATTCAAAGTGTTAAATATAAGCACATACAAATATAACCATTACAGATACAACTTTTGTAAAAATTTAAAAAATTTTTTACAAAACAAAAAAATAAAATAACATGAAAATTTATTATTTACTGAACAACACAAGCAGCTTGCAGAAATAGTTTTTCTAAAAATCTCAGTTAGTCCCTTTACATAAATCCTCACTCTTTTGGCAGTCTACCTACTACACTCCATCTCTTCACCACAAGCATAAATTCACAGTAAAGAAAGAAACAAAGACCTCAAAAATGTTGCAGACACGCCCCTCCCGTCTCTCTTCTTGTTCCAATGTCTACTCGTCGACCCACCACAGAATTTCCTTTTCCTGGCCCCTCTAATGTTCATATTGTTGTGGTTCAGCCTGTTGACATTTACCCCAAGTGTTGAATGGGTGCATTACAATAGAGTGTCTAATATAAGGACTGTTTGTTAGCTATAAAACCCTGCCACAAGTTAACATTAGTTGTCTGTATGGCCTTAAAGTCACTACTGAGGATTGCATTTTGTTTAAAATGTCAAGTCAGACAACATAACATCATTTTTCACTTACATATAAACATACTCTGAGGAAAATCTATAATAAAGAAATTGATTTTTTTATACTAAAACAGAAGCAAAATGAAGAAAGGAGAAGAAACAAAAGACTATTTCTTTAGGGGAACAATTTATATCAGTTTCTGAATCACAGCTACTGAGACAAACACATAAAAAAGGAAAAGCAAAACAAAAACATGGAACTCTGCGTGGTACTTTCCCATCACATGTATGGGTGTATGATCAGGGTGGCCCTGCATGCTGATTACAGACCTGTTTGCTAGCACCATAATAGCCGCCTATGGAAACCACAATAAAGACAAATAAGGTTTAGTGGGAGGAAATGAACCCCACTCATTTGGCTTTCCAAGGGAATAGAGTAGCACCCTCTGTTTTGCCGTTGAATTTGGGAATATTTTCAAGCAGAGTCAAAGTTAAATTTGCAATGTTATGTTGTTTATTCCCACAGCAATGTCTTATTTGACATTCAGACAGACAAATATGTTAGACATGACAAAAAGCTTTTAATTAAGCTTAGACTTGTCCCAGTTTCTCACATGATTCAGTACAATGCTTGCTAGATTCCTAGTGTTGATTTCCATTGAAGAATAAGGACCGCTAATTGTCATAAATCTACGAGAGCGCAAACGGCCACGCACATCTCAGAAAACCCAACTGAGAGAGCAGAAGCAAGCTTCTAACTTTGCAGTGGATATGTCTGTTGTCACCTTGGCCTGTTCATACACACATCTGAGCCGTCTGTCTACCAGATAAATCCAGATGGAAGGTTCTTCTGTGGAAAACTTTTACTGGTGGCCAACCCACTCATCTACAATGGCTATAAACATGAACTGGCTGTATCTGCAAACAAAATTAAGCCTAGAGCAGTGACAAGGGGGAAGAGCCAGGAGTTGAAGCAGGAAATGGGACAGAGAGATGGGGGCGTTCAAAAAATAGAGCAGGCTTGTGTCTAAGTCAGAAGTACTTCTGCTCCCAGTATAAATAATTAGTTACCGCTCAGAGCAAGAACGCTAAAAAACATTTTTTTGCTCTAGTATCTTAACTTACTGTAGCTCTTTAAGAGAAATTACCTGAAATCAGACTCGGTTAGCCTATTAGCTTCTTGGGACACACTTTTTCTCAACATATAGAACAGAAGCAGTTGAATGAATTATGCAATGCAAGACATCACGAGTCTGCCTACAGGGCTGTAGGCAGCTGATCCTGTTCTCCCTGCTGCGAGGGATGTGGGTAAGGGATGGTGAGTCATCCTCAGTTAGAGCGAGACTGACAGTGTGTCACCCACAAGCCAGGACAGGGTGGCTCTGACGCACACAAACAATTTAATGCTGTGTTGTGCATTTTCCCTCAACAGTCTTTCTTTGATGTTGCAACATTTAGTTTTAATGCTCAAAAACCACAAGTGGATTCTCAAAGAAAAAACAAACAAACACGGGTATCTATCCCGACCTCACTCACCACGTTTAATACACACTCCACCCTTCCACAGGTGAGGTTTATTTGTAGCACCAGGTGGGAATCTCTCAGCCATGCCAGATCAAGAAAAGAGAACTTTTTATACCTGTATGAGATTAGTATATTGATGACCTGAAGTAATATCAAGGTGGCACATTCAAACAGACAAAAGACAGGTGAGATAGTTTACTCAGGGGTTTGCAGCAAAGCTTTCAAAAGAGAGGCTCAACAAACTCACCAAAGATTGCTTCCTCCAAGTTGGGATTTGTACAAAGAGGAGCCACCCAATCTTCTAGAAAAAAAAATTTCAAAACCTGTATTTGCTTGGATACTCTGTTTAAGCTGGGTTGAAAAGAGAAAATGATTTTTACAATTCTTTGTCTTTTCTAGAATGATGATTTCAAGCTAAGAGATGATGGTCAGCAGGTGTTTCTAGTGTACCTGCGTACTGCATTCTGGAATAAGGAAGTAAGCAAAGACAAAAGGTTGTTTTTCCTAGCAGGTGACGATAGTGATGGGAAGTCTAGGGCTAAATGAACAGTAGGGAAAAGCCATCCTCAGTTCTTCGCTGCTATATGCTTGAGGAATTTTTTGAAGGCTCCCTAACCGTATTTCAGACATAAACTAAATGAAAACCAAAGCTTGGCACAGCAGTGTCAATTCATTAGCTTTATGGATTAATAGAATAACATTCAGCTTTAAGGGCCACAGACCTGGATTAAAGAAAACAATAACGACTGATCAGTCACGAAACACAGTCTGGGACTTCCCTTTAGCCTTCAAAGTATTTTTAGCTCCATTTTCATCTATTCAATCAGAATACACAAAGGTATAGTTACCTAATGTATCTGATATCTTAGTATTTCAGGCTATTATTATAAAATAATAAAGAAGGTAGTTCTTATACTGTCCTGCAACGTTTGGGTTGCAAGACGACTATTCTTCCCACTGAACCACAGTCACCTCACTCACAGGCCTGGCCCATAACATTCAATTATATACCCTGGTGAAAAGAAGACTTTGACAGAGTGTCAGGTAACGTATCAGCTACCTGATACGTTACCTGTGCAATAACCTTTGGTGCTAACAAAGGTTATTGCACCTTTGTTAGCACCAAGGTGCAATAACCACCAACTTACTGTTATACTCTTAAGACTAGTTAGCATCTGCTTTAGAAACTTTTTCCGTGAAGGTATCGATTTGATTTGATCGAAAAAAAAGAACAATTAACTACATCTCTATTCTTTTGTTTCAGTGTTTGAACATGAATGTGTGTAAGCGCTATCAGCACATCCATACATTTCCCTATTTTCCTTCTTCTGTTTTCATTTGAAACACTGTGCAACCACTGATAGAGCACAACTGCAACCTAAACCTTGGTCATATCGAAATACTTTGTATATATACAATAGTTAATGACAATTTAAGCAGACCCATTTCACCACAGCTTTTTATTTCGTTACCTAAGCAGGGCAGCTCCTGGGCCAATCCTCTGAGGGCAGACCAAGGCTAAACAGCTTGTAATACTAAACCGTGATCACCTGGGAGATTTGCAATGCATATTTAAAATTTGAATGAGAAGCAAACAGGTCTAGCCTGGGAATGTCAGTGATACGGGGAGACACCCCGCCTCCAGTTCCCACACTGTGACAAAACATGTTTGACGCTGACGTAAATGCAAACTGATTTTTAAAAAAAAGTAAAAAGGAACACACAAAAAAACTACCCTTTAACATGATATTTAGTCATATTTACAATTTTAAGGGTGATGTGAAAAAGTGTGAATATGAAATTGGAACATACAGATTAATATTTGATTATTTCTCTTAAAGACTCTCTGTGCTGCAGGCTCTGGAGCATCTGGACTATGTGAGAAACAGGCTTCACAGGAACCAACAGTGACAAAATTTCTCCCCAGAGGGAATCCTCTTACAGCACTTCTCTTTAAACTCCAAATGCCGGTTCCTTGGAAAAATGACACTGTAGTCTGCTGATTAGTGCAACACAAATGGCTGATTAAAAAAAAAAAAAAAAAAAGGTTGTTTGACTGGATGAATTGAAACTAGTGAATAAGAAAAGAAGCCAAACTGGGTTTCAGTTGAACAAATTACACCAGCTTCCTACTTCCATTCAAAGGCAAGCTGGCATCAGGGACAAACAAACTTCTGCAGTCTTTCAAGAGTATGTTTGGATTTATTTGACACCTGTTCCTCCTGAATCACGCGTGCACAGTTTGCGCAGAATACAGGCTACTAAAATGGATTAATGGTGCCTGTGGTTGATATCTAAACACAGAATTATACTTCCCTTATACAGCAGGCGCTAAAGCAGCAACAGGAAATTCTACCATAAAACTGATATGTCTGCATTACGTCTGCTCACGCTCCTGTCTAGGAAGTTTCTGTTTCTGCAAGATAAAGATCAAGGTGTGTCATCCCTGTTGACACACCTTGCTGTCATCCCTGCAGATGTTGCTGCTCACGACATCCATCACTGAAGTCACTCACCTTGTTGGGATTCAAACAGTCTTGTTATTTTTCCCCAAACAAATGCATGGTCAAAGGGGAAAGTGAATTTAGCACATGTTTATCACTTCTCTAACCACCCAGCTGCCTCCTTAGCACCTTGGCGTTACTTCAAAGCCTGACACCAAAAGTTTGGCTGCCAAGCATTTCTGGATTTAAAATGTGTTGAACAATGCCAAAACATGCCACTGCATTATATTTAGATGAGTAGCCACAATGATGTCAATAATTGTTGCAGATAGGCATGGATTGGTATAAGATTCTCTATAATCAGAATACTGAACAGCATTAGTGTATTTACACGCAAACATATTTAAAACAACTTATTGGCCAGTTCAGAGATTCTCAAATTAAGATTTAAAACAACATTATCTTAGTAAGAGCGATGGCTGACAGAGTCAATTATTTGAAAAAAAAAATTCTACTGGCCAAAATCAGAATCGGCAGGTCAGGCTTTTTAAAGATCAGAGATCAGCCAGAAAACTGCAACACATGACTTAATAACCTAATTAAAACAAGCTTGACAAAGTCTAAGATTGATTGTTGTGGAGGGGAAAAAAATGTTTGAGAAATGATGGATTTGCCACGAGATTATACAAAAACAAAACTTTCAGTTATAGGAAAGAAAGGACATTTGTGGGAAAGAAAAACTGAGGCGAAGGCATTAACATCAGGCATTTCAAATTCAAGTGCTAAAGGTTGTATGCTCTGAAACCTTCATGGGTCCCCAGTCCTGCAAATCTGAATCACATGACTCTATTGCCAACTCAGCATCTGTCAACTTCAATAGAGTCCTGCAAATAAATTAATGATTTGACTGAAGTCTGTTGAAGCAGACACATAAAAGTTGCAAGAGTTTGACAGCCATCCAATAGAGGATCACATTCAGTTTTGCTGGGTCACACCAATATTACTTACAAGTGCAGCTGTCACTCCTTGTACCGATGTGTGGCGACCCAGGTTATTTGGTCTGAAACCACCTGTTGTTTAAACGTAGGGATTCACAGAAAAATCCGGAATGGTGTGAGCGGCAATGGCTGATTTTACACTTCACAAGCCCTGATCAGTGAGTGACTGGTAGGAAACAATATCTCATCTTCTGTCTGATTAAAAAAATGCACCAAGTCCCAAAGTTCACAGTTACAGGAACATTCTTCTATGTAGAGGTTGTTACTGAGGGAAGAAAACTTGATTGCATGTTTAAATTGAAGTCAGACAACAAACAGAATAGTGTGGGAAGCTTCTAGAAAAAAATCTATTTCCACAAAGGCATATCTGTTATTCTTTTGGACTGCTGCTTTTATTCAGGGACCGACCAATCAACAGAAGATCAAGCCTATTACAGCAAAGTTGCTACGATTTTTCTTTATAATAGTTAAACCCCTTCTGATCTGTAAAATGCTGGATAATGAAATGACTATTTTGGAAATCTCATTAAGTGAAAAGTTTTCTAATATGTACTGGGGATAAACTGTTGAGAAGTCTTGCTTCACTAATCATGACAAATGCTAAAATAAGATGCTAAGGACAATTTAGAATGTCAACTTTGCAATTGTTTTGTTTTTAAGCTGTGCAACTCTGACTGCATCCTCACAATCAGAGTGATGACCCAATATAAATAATAATTGTTCACTACAGAAGAATGCATAAGGTTCATTTTATAGCTGCAAGTGAACAAACATTTTTCCTGAAAAGGAATGAAGGAGATATAATGTAATTATTTTTATTTGGGCTCTATTTGGACAGATCTCTAATAAAGAAAAGTAGCAATCATTTTTATGTCTCTCCTTCTGATACTTGGTTTTTGCAATTTAACCTGGCAGCATGTACGAAATGATACACTGCAGGGTATTCAGATTCTCAGCTTGCTAAGAATTGGATAGGAGCCATTCAGTCTGACAGAAGTTGCACCAGTTTATATGTCTGGAATGCCCTGTTAAAACCCAGTAGGTCCACAATGGACTAGAGGGGAGGGATTGGTGAATGAAATACTATTCAGCTGAGTTGGAGCTAAATGATCTCATGATGCTCCCAGCTCTTCTCAGATGAAGTGCTGCCTGTGTGGAATCGGGACTATATTTGGAGAAGTACTTTCGTCACATGATTTAAACTTCTCGCCCCATGAACATGGGTATGTAGGTCATTGTCTTGATGTAATTTGTGGAAGTTATTCAGGTCCAGCCAAAATCAAATCTCAAACGCAGGCACGCTTTTAACATACATTTATTGATACTTCTCAATAAATTCTCAATAAATGTATTCATTACAAAAAAAGTGAAGTTGCCTCCGAGAGGAAGTGATCCCAACACATGAGATATGGCTTAGCAATCACACGACACCACAGAACCAGCTGGAAGACAAGAGCTTGTGGTGAAGGACAACTGCTACAGGCCATTTCTAGGCACCAAACAAAAAAACAAGTGTCTAAATTCAAAGAATCAAACTCCCTTTCTCTGGCAATAAGCATCAAGCGACAATCACTTGATCTCTTTTGACAATGCAGGTGATTAGCAACGGCTTCAATACACAAAGAACTCTGGCTGAGTCCTGCTGAGGAGAACAGCCTGAGGCGAATGAGGACAAAGGTCTTCATATGGTTGCTTCCTGAGATGATCATTTGACTTCTGTCACAAATAAGGAATGAAGGAAGGAAGGAAGGAAGGAAGATTTAGACAGTGGGTTACTGAGTAAAGTCTACAAATAATTTTCAACACTATTTTGTTTTTTCATATTCATCCATAAATCAAAAAGTATAGGAAACCCTGAAAAGCTGAGTTCCTGGGTAATGTTTTAGACTCCAACCATTGCTGCATATTAAAAGTTACTCAAAAGCTTTCCATGTTTTGCGGCTCTGGCAGATTAAAAGTTGACCCACCTGCTTGGAGCATAATTGCAGTCAACACCCACAGTAAACACCTATAACTAAAGCAAATAGTTGTTTAGCCAACCCAAAACCACACAAGTTCAATGCTTTTTCAGAAAGCTTCTGTCATCCACTAATGTGCAAAAACAAAACTGCAATAAACTCTTCTGATGTAGTCCAAACATGACAACCCAGTATTTATCTCAAAACCCCAAATTAGATAAAAATGCAAACTCACATTCCCTGTTTATGCATCACCTGGTTTGAATGTGAAAGAGGTGTGTGAATTTTTCTCATGCTCATGGTTCTTCCTGTCTGTTGTGTTTGCAAGGGGGCTACAAACCCCACGATTAGGAGCGGCACAAAAATCTGCTGAGTCAAATTTTCACCCCACTGACAGCAATGGAGGTTTGTATTGATAAATAATCCACAGTCAATGGGTGACTAGCTGGGCTTTTTTTCTCCACATATGCCTGGATAATCCATATGTTCCCTACTGACACTTCCATTGACAGAACATACCTCTGTCTGATAAACAGACATGGCTGAGTCACACAATATGAGAGTTTAAAAAAAGGGAAATCACCAAAGCTTTGTTATGGGAAGTTGTTTATAGTGACACATACAGACTGATCATTGTTTTTAAGTCCATGATTCATTTTCTTGCAACATATCAGGAAAATTAATACAGTAAGATCCCAGTTTTGGTCTTTGGAACAGTGTCGCCTGTACTGCTTTACATTCCTCTTATCCTCACATTCGCTCAGACATAGTTATGCTGTGACTAGAGATGGGTTCAAAGATTAATGATGTCACTAACATAGCAAGCATTCCTTTCAGCGCCTTAAACAAGTCTGTGGCTCCTCGAGAGCTATCCGCAAACAATGAAGGGACATATCAGAAATAACTGATTACCGTTCATATTTTTCTAAATATCTAGTTACACTTTATGTTTATGTCATATTTTAACAGGAACATTGGTGTTTGTTCCATTTCAACAGCTGGTCTATCCCATTTAGGTCCCAGGTATTCGAGCAGACTTTTAAGGACTTTTTATCATACTGTTTCTAAGGTTTAAATCACTTTAATGAGCTAATGATAAGTATTTATAGTTTTCCTTTGGCTGTGTAGAGCATAGAGAAGCTCAGCCCTCATCTCCCTCACTTATTGCTGTAATCTGCCAGTAAATTGCCTGAAAAATGATCACAGCATGGCAGGTAAAGCGATACCACTCACCATGTTTTGTTAAGATAACGTTTGAAAACTACAGATAGCAAATTACATGGTCGTTAAGGAGCCAACCGCAAACTAGCCACCTGAGTAGAGTGTCCAACTAAGTAAACAGAGAAGATCAGCCTTAAAGACTTTAATTACTCTAAAAAGAACAGAACAGCAAAACAGTGCAATATTCTGCACTTAAAGCACTACCAGGCTGACATCACTCTTCAGTGTGGATCATGTTACTGAGTGAAGCAGACTCAAAGTAAGCTATTTTCATTGTCAGTAAAGTGTTTAAAACAGTCAGAAGCCAATGAAGAAACTATGGCCAGGAAACAAAAAACAACACCCATCACTTTTTAAGATGATACTACTTTAAAACCAGGCTAGTTACTTGAGCTGGTAGCCTGACCAAATAATCCAGCTATAGAGAGCAAAGGGTTCAAAAGGTATACAAAAAGAACATTTTAAAAATTAAAAAAAAAAGCGCATGTTATCCTGTGGTTATGTTATCATGTAACACATTTTGAATTGTCTTGTTGCTGAAATGTGCAGTATAAATAAACTTGATAATTTACTTGTTTTTTTTTTCTTGAGGCTTTAAAAAATTAATTAGAATAAAATGTTAACTTCATAGCTCTACCAGTAAATGTTTCTATTTACAAGCAGAGATTAATTACTTTTCTCTTTCAGATCATGTCATAAAGTGAAAACGTTCTATTTTTATTAAAATCATCACATCAACCTATTAAATAGTTATTCACTGTAAATGAATAACGTCAGAGTAAATATTTGAATATTTGAAAAACAGAAACTGCATGGTCAAAGAAGTTACATTTAATCTACCATGGCTAGACTAGACTCTGACTTGAAAACCAAGGGCCACAAGGGCACATTGATTACTAGTATGCGTCAGTATAGCTTAATTAAAAATATTGAGCGAAACAATAGGGTGCAGGCTCTCTCTCTCTCTTTCTCTATGAGAATGTAGTTTAAACATCTGGGGGGGAAAAAGTAAATTTAGTCAGGCTTACAGCTTAAAAAGT
Organism: Brachyrhaphis terrabensis; assembly: GCA_903067065.1. Taxonomy (NCBI): domain Eukaryota; kingdom Metazoa; phylum Chordata; class Actinopteri; order Cyprinodontiformes; family Poeciliidae; genus Brachyrhaphis; species Brachyrhaphis terrabensis. The sequence continues at coordinate 23,510 of CAEGAG010039801.1, forward strand.
CACTCAGTGAAAAAAAAAAATTATACAAGCATCACTGGTTTTCTAAGTTTGCTAAGTGAGAGTAAAGAAGGGAATGTGGTTCTATTGTTATGCGGCTGAGTGAAGGTATGCTGTCACACTGGAGCAGTTTCTACGAAACTAAGCGCAGAAAACGAGAATCGAGTTTTAAGAGTTGTGAAATTTTTATGTTAGGACTGTTGGCACAAACAAAACATTTACTAAAAACGTTTCGCTCACCTTTCATCCAGTCGACAACTTGTTTTGGCGTCCACTTTGTTATCGGCTCCATGGCTTCTTAAGTAACAAAGTCAAAGACAGAAGAAAAATAAAACAAAAAAGGTGACGGCGCCGATAAAAAAAAAAAAAAAAGTATTTACTTTCAACTCTTCCCTGTCATGTTCTTCACACAGGCACGGCGACTTTAGTCTGTTTGCGTTCACTCACTAAACAACTCTGAACAATCACGCATGACTGGAGGTTGGACTGACTAAGACTGAGATCCCCTACGGCGTCTCACTGCCCCGGTTGGGATTGATGGTGCCTTCAGGGACTCCAGGAAAAAACATAATTTATGCGATGAAGACTTTTCAAGTAAAAAGGAAAAAAACTTTACCAGTTCAGCACTTCTGAGGTAGCGTTTTTCACAATGTAATATGTTTTGTACAGATTTAGTATTTTTCAACTCCTCGCTGCCCAGAGTGGGACCGATGCTGCCTTCATGGACTGCTGGAAGGAAAAAACGCAATCTGTTTACAAAAATGCTTTCTAGTGAGCAGTCATTTTTTAAAAGGTTGGTTCCTTTAAATGTATTGGTTTATATATGATTTTTTTTTAAATAATTAAATTTCATATCACAGTACGTTTTTAATCTATGGAAGACTGAAACAACACTAATCTTTCAATAAAAGAAAATATGTCCAGGCCACACAAATCTTTGAACAAATCGTTATGCTAAAACAAATGCTACAGAAAGCACTCAGTAGGATGTGACGTTGCTGATTTGTTCAAAGCGATTATTTTATTACTTTTGGGGAAAACCAAATATAAAGTATATCTGAGATTAGAGAACAAGTGCTGTGTAAACATATTTTTTTTATATAATAGTAATAATAAGTTTTTTAAAGTGAAGCTAGTTAAATCTATATATTCATAATTTTGCTCCTTATGATATAACCCTCCTCCCCTCACAAGAAAATAATAACAATAATAGTAAAATAAAATAAAATAGAAAAAAAAATACGACTCACCACTGACCTCTACTGGTATGTAATGATGTTGTAGCACACTTCTTCGCTTTGCCACAATGAAATAAAACCTTATCAATAAGGTAAAACCAAATAAAACCAATCTACAATGTCTGTGATTGTTGCTCCTTTCGTATGACAAAATAAATCTTTAAAGCTTTATGAGTAATACAAATTTTCAAGCAGGGAAATCTCTTTTGAGTAATGGAAAACATTCTTGTTGGTGTGCTATGAAGAGCTCTGGGAATCTATAGACGTGGTCTGCAACTCCAGTCCTTGAGTGTCACTAGAGTGCCCTACTCCAATGTACCTGAATCAAAAAGCTGAATTACGGACCCATCTGATCATTTGTCTATGCCTTGACTCGGTCAAGAAATGTGAGGCAGAGACAGTTAGATTTGGTCTAGACATTCTCACCCATATTTTTTTCTGTTCAACTCAGAACCTCTGCAACAGCTTTTTATTTTCTGCAGCTATTGTCAGATATTCTTGTGGGATTGTACTGCATTTAACTTCATCCATCTTCTCTACAAAGCTTCAAACTACAAACAGGACTACTTATATATTTCCTTTTTAAATTTCCCTTTTTCAAAGCCACAAAGGAACAAACTCCTTAAAAGATGTAAATCTTTCTCAGCTTCCTCATTGTTTTCCAGAAGGCTGAAACACACCTTAGAAACTGGGAGAAAGTGCCTGTCCTTTCCATCATCCCTGTCCTTTCCACTATCACACAGCTGCACTATAATCAGCTCCAGATGAAAGTTCTACTGTTGTTGCTGTCAAATGTGCAACACTTAGCAGCGCTGAACAGAGGAAAACACACAGAAGTCTTGAGTTGCCTGTATTTTTGGTGCTCACAAGAAATATAATTCAGACCTTTTTTTAATCAACAATGTTTCAATACCCTTACTTTACTTCAATCTAAAATGCAAAGACACAGTTTTATCAGCAGTGTAAAATAAAACAAGCCACATTTAATCTCCTTTTAGATAAGATTTACAGTATTTTGGTTCAAGTTGTTGCTAGGCGTTACTAATTGTACCGGAAAGGGTCAAATCCTGCATTGAATTTCTAAAGGAGTGGTCTGGAGTTATGGGGCTTAAGGTGGGGTGGAATTCCAAGGAGGGCCTCATGATAGGATTAAAGGAATCATGGGATCGCTGTTAAGGTGAGGCAGATGGGTGGAAATGGTTCTTTGTCTCACATGAGAAACAGCATAATGGAAAAGGCATGAATAGAAAAAAAAGGAACATTTGTGAGTTAGGAGATCACATTTTACACATTTAGACTCCTAACTCTCCTCTCATAAGACACAATTGTTGTCTGCATAAACATTTATTAGTTGTTCCCTTTACATGATAGAAACAGGCTAACAATTTCATATAAACAAAAGCAGACACATGAAAGAGCAGCAGAGGAAGTAATCCACTTTTCTGTGTGAGACGACAGGATGTAAAGAGCTTGAGAGAGTTGCTTTGGTGAGAACTTCCTGCCTTTGGCAGGTTTGCTGACTAAACACTGAACAGATTCACAGAGGGTGAGAAAATGTTAAATAACCTGCTGCTAAAACCTCTTATTCCAGTCAGTTGGGTCATGTCAGTGTGGGTGGCCAGGTAATATTTCCAAAAAAGAAAAACACAGATCCATTGATATAGGATGGCATTTGGCATCAAAAATGGGATGTGCCTTTAGATGTTCATTAGAAAATTATCACAAGCTTTGACGTATATTTAAACCTGAATCAGAAAAGACTGATGATCTTTTCATCTGATGAGTAGGATGAGAGTATTTATGACATGTTAAACCCCCAAAAAAATATATTTCTGGGATTTTATGTGATAGACCAAAACAAGGTAGTGTATTATTCTGAAAGGATAGATAATAATTTTGTTCGGTTAAAAAAAAAAAGAAGAAAAAAAGTATTGCTTCCTTTTGTTTTCAGACCCCTTTGTATTAACTCTCCATGTGTTTAGATTTTATTTAGTTATAACAATAATGCAAGTTGCCATTTTTGACATTTTATTTGGAAAAAAACAACAAAAAAAACTAACAAAAAATAATTTTTTTTTTTCTACTTTGGAATTATACACTAATCTCTGGTGGTCAATCACATAGAATCCCAGTAAAATACATTGAGGTTTGTAGTTGTATTGTTGCAGAACAAAAAAGAATGACAATAATTTGAACTTTAATCTCTTTTATTAAGCATTTAGATAATAGGTTGCTTCAGTAAGAAAACATTAAAACTTCTATGTGTGACTCCTGCATACATGGAGTTACAACTTCTAACATAGTGCATACTTTCAGGTGAAGAGCTTGACATCACGATAATACATTGATGGGAAGGCTCATGGGGCATTTTGTGGATTCGAAGGAATGCTGGGCCTGGTGTTGAGGTATTCCAAAACAAAAACCTGAAGGATCTTGTTCAAGTTCTGAATTGTGGAGCGATCCAGGTTTTCTTCGTTGTCGTCAAATGTGTGCCACACAGACGGGAAGGGATAGGGTATGAGGTGGAGGATCCGAACACCTAAATCAGATAGAAAGGGGGGCAGAATTAGGTTAAAAAAAGAAAAAGAAAGAAAGTGACCACAAACTAATTGGAAGGTAAGGTTGTTCTTATGTAGCTGGTACAGACCTCTGTTTAGGAACGGTATATGATCGTCAAGAATACGGCCGACTGGACGATCAGGCCAGAAGTACTGCACATTGTTAGGATGCTCAACAAGCTGGTTCATAGAATGCAGACGTTTTTCTGAGTTTAGAAATGGAACGAAAACGAGAGAAAATGTTCAACTCTTTAGTTGTTCGAGATGTTTCAGATGATTTTGTAAGTCACTGTTTTTATATACCAAAGTTCATTTGTGTTGACATCTTTGCTATGCACCTGAACAGGTTCAACAGGCTGCTTACACATCAGGGTTAAATGCAAAGATATAATCTACTTATTCTACTTTACTAAAAAAAATAAAATAAATAACTTTAGCATGTACAGTTCTGTCTTACTCTTGCAAACAATATGGTGACAGTCTTCAGACATGAGTAAAACAAGAGAAGAGCCCTTTTTTAAATCCACACTCATTTGTACGTAATGATTATTTACCAATGTCCTGCAGTCTGGTGAGCCAGGAGGTGGTGCTGGGGAACTGGTTTCCAAAGATGGGATGAGGGGCCCCAATAAGATCCAGCAGCACCAACAGGTCCTGTAGGGAGAGGAGAACGATACAGACAAGTCAGATTTTCTCACGAGAAACTCTTGTCGCACATCCGAAAGATAAACTCTTTGACACAAAGCCGATCTTATGATAATCTCATCCCATAAGTGTGTTTTCAAGTGTGACATTATGTGATCCATTGTCCAACTCCCAGACATGACACAATTAACCACAAGACACACCAAACTCCACAAACCACAGCTTCAGTAAAATGTACTGTGGAATGTCTTCATTTCTTGATATTATTTTTTGCTATTATTCCACACCTAAAACGTAGACAAATTAAAACACAACAAATGTGTTTTCTTTTTCAATTTAAGATTATTATTGCTCAGAACTCAGAAGATTGTACGTGTAGAATTTTAATAACAAAAGAATAATTGTGATCACTAAAATGGACAGGAAGTCAACTCTCTCACTCTCTGTAGTGAAGTGCATGTGCAGCACATGCCACCTACTGGCCAGCCAGTGCAAGTAAAAACGTCACCAAACAATTGACAGACAGACAGAAATGCAAATATCATAGTCTATTGTTGTTATATATGAAATCATGCATGATTTTTTTTTCTTTTACACACTTGAATATTTCAGAAAACTTTAATGTCAGACAATATTATTGATATTATTTATATTTTGTCATATATTTCAAAGTTAATATATGACTCAGTTGTTCAACTCTGTCCATCCATCCATCCATCCATCCATCCATCCATCCATCCATCCATCCATCCATCCATCCATCCATCCATCCATCCAT
>CAEGAG010039833.1:0-24241 GCA_903067065.1 Brachyrhaphis terrabensis
TTACAACAGTAGCATTTTTTGATATATATATATATATATATATATACTGTATATATATATATATATATATATATATAGTTGTGTGTGTGTGTGTGTGTGATTTAAACCCTCTCACTCATAGAGGCGCCACAGACTTTCTCAAACATTCAGAGACGCTATGGGTGGAGGTGCGTCTGTCAGTGACAAACAGACAGACAGATAATGTCTGAGAAAAGCTTACATTTTTTTAACTTTTTCACAGAGAGCGAAGAGTTCTTCATCCAAACTAATTAAGTATAAAGTATACTGTCTGACAAATTCAGAAGGAGGGAGAAAAAAGAGTGACAAAAGAAGAGTAGGAGAAAGAGAGGAGAGAAAAGCAGTTAGGAAAGAGGGAGGGAGGGAGACAGACATGGGGGAGAAAGAATAAGGAAGAAAGAAGCAGAAGGAGGGGGAGTGAAGCTGAGTGGAGGAAGCAAGGGGGGGCAGAAAGAAAAGGGAGAGAGGAAAGAGAACTGGTGTGGGGGAGGGAAAAAGAGAATGCTGCAAAAAAGGAGGAAGAAGGTAAAGAAGAACTGTAGGAGGAGGAGGAGGAAGGGGAAGGCTGGGGTATAAGAAAGGATGTGGTGAAAGAAAGAGAAAGAATAAAAGACAGGGAAGAAAGAAAGGGGGGGCGTGGGATGGGGGATGAGGTGGGGATGGAAAGACAGATAGTGAGTTGAAAGAAAATGCGGTGAAAAGAGAGGAGCAGGGTGTGTGGAGGAAAACAGGAGCAAAAAAAGAAAATAGGGGGATGGTGGAGTGTGAAAATAAAAAAAGAGGAGTCCATCAGCAAGAGAAAAGAAAAGAAGAGAAGGAGGAGTGAAGGTGGAGGTGGTGGGGTGGGAGCAAAGGGAATGGAGAGAGGAAAAAGAGATAGAGAGACAGAGGGAGTGAGGAAAAAGGAAAAAACAGCAAAGAGAAGGCATTAACTATTGAACTTCCAGATTTCTTTGAGAATGGTGTGGCAGAGTGTTCTACCTGCCGGATGAGAACTGATGAGGTCGCCACTAATGACAAACCTCATAATTTAGACGGATATTCTTTTATATTACCTCACCTTTACTGTACTTGTAAATACACTAACCCCCCCCCAAAAAAAATTAATACATAAAAAGTGGATGTGAGACAAGCAGGAGTAGGTGCAGGCAGGCACAACAAACACAGTGTGGACACATGCCAATTGTGACTGCAAGACTGAGAACTGTGCATAAACATTTCCTGCTAAATAACAGGAAAGGGCAAACCTTGAAAACCTTGATCAATCATCAGCAGCTGGGAGTGCTGCGAGAATGAGAAAAGATAGAGAGAAAGGGGTGCGGAGGGGGAAGGAGGAGGGCAGAGGGGGAGATAGGGAATGAGAGGGAAGAAGGGGAGGGGAGAGGAAAGAGAAAGAGATTGAGTGAGGGTGTGAGCGAGGCGGAGAGATAGCAGGAAGTCGAGGGAGAGAAAATAGAAGGAGAGCAAGGGAAGAAACAAAGAGATAAGAGGCTGAAAGACAAAGAAACCACATGGAAGAAACAACAAGGGACACGTACATAAAACAACACAGAACTAGCCTATGGGGAAAATGAAAAAGACACAGACAACAAAAGTTTCTTTTTGGGGAGGGGGTGAGTAGGAAAAGCTCTGGCTCCTTTCCAGGCCTGAATCTTTGTATCAGTAAAAAAAAAAAAAAAGGGAAAAAAGGGCTTGCTTGTCCATTTACTTTAGTTACATTTACATGGGATGAGACTCATGGCTACAAGTGAGAGTAAAATATAATTTCTACAGGTACTAAAGCAGGAAGAGAGAGGGATGTGAACCATTGGTCTGCTCTCGAGTGCACTAACCCTCATCTGGGATTTCAAATGTGTTTGTCTGATGCTAGAGATCAGGGGACAAGCACACACACACAGAGACAGAACAAGAACACACTTTCTAGTTCTCCACATGGTTTATATGTCTACTGTGTATCATATAAACCATGATACACAGGCCTGCTTAGAGCTGTTTATCCATAGGGTGACCATGCATGGGTGTCACATCCTCTGTGTGATGTAGGTCAAAGTTAGAACTTATTGTTTCTAACAAGAGAAAGAGAGCAAGTCAAGGAGATGAGAGCTTGAGGGAGGAACAGAGAAGAGGTGGCAGCAGCGGCGGTGGTGGTGGTGGGGTGCAACAGATCCAGATATCAACTGTCTGCTTCACCCCTGAGAAAAACCTCAATGAATCACAAGTGATTTATTGATGTCAACTTACTTTCCTGGTTTAAGGGGGTTAAAGCAAATGCTATAATTTTTTTATGCAGGCAAATTTGTTGTGGGAAAAGCTTTAAATGAATTTATCCTCTACTGCAGTACTACAATCTAATAAAAAAAAAAAACAGCTAAACTTTAATTGGGTATATTTTATTCAGAAGGGAAACATTTCCATGTGAAGAAGTGGCTGTCTCAAATAAAATAATCAGCTGCTCAATTATTGTTACCCCGAACATGTCTTTTAAACTAAAAGCAGTGAAAGGTATACGCTTTTTAAAGCTTATCAGACTTTCTAGGAACTTCACATTCTTAATTCTTATCTTTCCATTTTCTGTAGTATAAATGCAGTACAACACTGAGTGAAAGTTCTTTTAGCCACTGGCCATATTTATCTTGCTTAACAGGAGTGATTGCTTCAAAGTTAAAAACTCAATGCCACTGACAGCCCACTGTTGCTAAATGCTTTCTGAAGAAGAGGATGGATTGATGCAACGTTAATGACTCAGTGCAGGCTGCTGGTTTACTTCAGATAGAAAGATTTTTTACCAGTTGAGAGATTCAGGAAGCAGAAATCCTAAAATCAGTGAGATACCTATCAAACTCCAATGCCTTGTATTGTTTTATTACATTTATTTTATTTTTTTATTATTATTTCTAAAAATTTTAAATCAAAATAAATTCAAAGGAACTTCAAATTCTTCCAAATTTGCCTTTGATAAACTTTTTAAACAAGTTCAGAAGTAGGCATTTTCTGACAAGTCAAGCTGCTCACAAACCATCTCTGCAGTTACAGAGATCTGATTGGTTAAAGTCTAACCTTCAAAGAATGTTTCAATTTTTGTAATTGTCTTGTTTATGTGACATCACTTAACCAGCTAAAAAAAAGTAAAAAATATGTACTCGTGTCTGTCAATATGTTGTGGAAAATGTTTTTGGAAAATAAAGATTGTGTGTCAAATACAACATTTGAGAGCCAAAGAGCTAAAAAGAATGTTCAAAGGGGAATGGTCAAAAATCCCTATCTCTGTATGCTTCAGTTTCGTAAAATGTTCCAGAAGAAGAGTAAGTGCTATCCTATTGGAAAATTGAACTGTCCAAAGTATAACTGCAGGGTTGGGGGGGACACGAGGTAGGATGGTGCCATGATTGTCACAAATAATGATTTTGTGTTTTGCTTGTTTATTTTACTTATTTATTTATTTTAAATTTACACATAGAGGCTTGGATTCAGGGGTTTACAGAAACACTATCATTTGGCTGCATTTGCCACCAAATACATCTTGTATTAACTAGTAAGAACTTGTTTTCAGTGACGTTGTTATAGTTATATACTCAAATATGTTGTCTGTTACTGTGGTTTTTCAGTTTCTTTTTTTCTCTTTCTGTGGGTGTAGAAGCATACTTCTTTTTCTTCTCCCTTCTTATTTCTCTTTTAACTTTTTCCCCACCTTCTTTTCTTTATTTTTCATTTCTACCTCTTTTTCTCTACGTGTCCATAGCATTTGAAATGAACTCAAAGTAATTTCTAAAATAAGAAAAAGGAAATACATTAAAAATATATGAAATGGAGCATTATAGCAAAGCTGTAACACTCCACTTGTGAAAATAAATCTATTGGGCTTCTCCTTGCCACCTAGGCAACATTTATTTTTTTATATTAAAGAATGTATTTCCTCCCCACGCCCCAAGAAAAAAAAAAAAATCACAGTGAGATTATTCCACTGTAAAAATGGTTCCATATATGTAAAGGCTTTTCGCACATTTTTGCCCCTGTAACGTTGGTTTCTCTGTACTTTCAGTCAACGCCTTGAGCTTATATAGTAAGTGTTGTTCCTCCATGCAGCCCAGTGACAGGCACCATGCAGCCCCAGTTTGCTCAGCCTGCGTATGAGACGCTGTGCTGGGTGATGGCCATAATTCAACATCCTCTCCCTGTCAGGCAAACTGGAAGCTGCGCTGCTTTGTTTTAAGGAAGTCGCCTCTTCAGTCTTCAGGTAAGAATTCTCATTGAGAGTAATAAGCTCGCTCTTGGTTGTGAACTTTTTTTTTCTGTTCTGTTTTTTGGAGTGATGTCACTGTTCTTTTTTTCTGCAGGCCATCTTCTCAGACCTGTGTCTGCAGCATCAAGCCCACACACCTTCTGTTATTTCCAGTGCTGGATCAGTCTCACCTCTGCATGGCATGCTGATATAATAGTAAGTCTCAAACATGATTACCTGCTGTAATTAGGCTTTCACATGGAGAAAAAAAAAAAAAAAACAGCAGGGATTTTCATAAGCGCGGAAGAGACAATCAAGACAGCTCGAATCGTAGCAATGCAGATGGAATATGGGAAAACACTAAGAAAAAAGTAGCCACACCCTGTAGAGCTTCTTTGGTTAAGGTCGGTAAGAAGAAGCAGGAGAGTCTTCGTCATGAAAAAGAAGAGCAACTTTTGCAGCAGTCTCTTTCGACTTCAAGTTTTGGGTTCAGTATTGATGTTTTCTCTTGTTTGCTTGCTTTCTTCCCTTTCCATAGTCTTAATATTTAAACAATTCTCTCAGCAAAATCATTCTTGAGCAAACTGGCTGAAAGGATGCAGAGATGGCCAGAGCATCAAAGAAAAAAACAAAAGAAAACAAATAAAAGTAAAACATAAGAGAAGGAAAACTAAATAAAAGATTACATTTTCCATTTTGCAGTGGAGTTACTAAATGGAAAGACAGAATATTACCAATGAAATAACTCTGCTTGGAGACAACATTGGAGAAAAGAGTGTGGGGAGAGCTTGAAAAAAAAAGAGACTGAATATAAAGGAGAAAAGACAGAGTTGAGGGAGGAGAGGAGAAGAGCATTCAGCAAGGAGGATATAAAAGGAACAGAGAGGGGGGTGCGGGAGTGAGACAGAGAGCTATGGAAGGAAATAGAGAAAGAGAAAAAGAGGGGGGCATGAGAGAGCAGGAGAGAGAGGAGGAGAGAGAGATCAAGAGAAAGAGGAAGGGAGGGAGTGAGGGAGGGGGAGAAACAGAGACAGAGGACGAAAGAGAAAGACAGAAAGGAGAGAAAAACAGAGAGGGGGAAGGGAGAAGGAGGGATAGCCACAAGAGACTCAAAAACCACAGAATAAAAAAAAAATAAAAAAATAAATCCCTCTCTGTCTGTCTGTAACTCTATATAGATATACAAATATGAATCCTAATATATGGGCACGTTGCATTTATTCATTGGGAATGGATAGCCTGCAGTACAGAATTCAACATGCACCCCAAGTTCATTCAATAAGTCAGCAAACACAGAGCAGGACCAACTTATACCTTCTTATCAGAAATGCAGTTTTTCATTGCAGCAAGGTGGGAGAGGAATCTTGCTAAAGTACTTTATCCTATTTTAGTCTCTTCCTGCTATTTGCTTCATGTCAAACTATGATTATAAGACACTATATAGTTTCTGCATCTATATATGAAATCTGTGTGTGACTGACATAAAAAAGGGAAACCTGGGATATTTGGCTGTCTTTGCCTTGCGAGTGTCCTACATAGAGATATGGCCCCAGATTTACTCAAGGTGAGGCCCACAATGAACCACAGAAGCCTATTAACACTGGAGGTCTCTGGAGTGCCTCCTGCGCCCGCGTGCGGGCGTCCACATTCAGGCGCTGTCCCTCCATGGCTGTCGCTCCTCTTCTTCTTCTTTTTTTTTTTTATATATATATTATTATCTCTCCTCCTCCTGGTAACAAATTTCTGTCGGAATTACTTTTCTCTCGTCCAAGTTTCATTCTTTTTAAATCAAACCCCCTTTGTCTATCTCTTCTTTTGTACCTTCCTCTTGTTTCCATGGTTACCTCTCTCTCCGCTCCGTACACTATCTATCTCTTCCTCCGTTTCCCTCTCTGTCTCTCTCACTCTGTTCTTATCTTTCTCATTTTGCTTTCATCTCTGCCTCCCTTCCTCCTGCTTTATCCCACACCCTCCTCACTCTGGCTTTTATCTCTCTTCACTTTCATCTGTCTTTCACCTTTCTCTCCCCTTCAAGCCTGCCATTCCATCATGCTGGTTTTGGTTCTTACTTATAGAAGAGAAGAGAAAGTTTTTTTTTTTTTTTTTTATCGGTTTCCCTGTCAATTCTGCATTTTTAATCATTTCCAATTTATCCAACCCCCTTTCTTTCAACGCCATTGAGTCATGCATTAAGCCATCTCAGAGAGAATGTGAGTGCGTGTGTGAGATGGGAAGCATAGGTGCAGGTGGATGTAGTCTTTCACTGTCATAAAGAAAGAAATGATTTCTGTCATGATATCTGGAGATTAACTGGCTGCTGCGAATTGTCTTTGCGTGTCTTCACTAATAGTTTTTTCTTTCTTCCTCCCTGCATATTGCTGCATTTGCACACTGCCTGTGTGGCTTTGCTATTTGTGAACTGGACTCATCTGTGCAAGGTCCAAGTGAGATCCAAGCAGCAGAGGAGATTGTGCATGTATGAGGCAGCTTGTCAGTCCTCTGCAGCAATGAAGATGTTTTCATGAAGCACAAATGCCTCCCTCCACGCACCTCACTCGGGAGATAATCGTATTCCTACACGGCTGGGGCTGGTTTTTAAAACGCATCATGTGTCACCATGTGATACTCCACGCACAAACAAGCAACTCTTCCTGATATTTAGGAGGACAATAGTCTGTATGGAACATGTGGATTTCTGCTGGCCTAAAACCAAGTCACTGCAAGGCTGTCATCCATGGTGGTACACATAGGAGTAGTGGTGGTGGTGGGGGGGGGATATGTCTTCAAGTCAGTGACAAACTCATTCCAAGAGACACTGCATGTGGTGTGGGAGGAAGTTTTGTTCTGCAGCTTTGAGTGAAACTAACCTCCCTCCTCTCTCCCTCGCCTTCCCCTTCCCCTTAAAGTACCACAACTATTCAGAAAGGAGAATAAAGAAAACCTGAATAGAGGAAGAGAGAGAAAGAGGGAGAGAGAGAGAGAAAAATGGGGTCCCTAGGCGAGAGAGAAAAGAAAAACAATGAAAGAAAATAGAATGAAAAGCAAGCGGCTCAAGAAGAAAAAAAAAAAATAAGGGAGGGAGAAAAAGAAGGACAGAGAGGGAGGGGAGGGAGAAAAAAGATACTGAGCATAAAGCTGGGAGAGAAGAGCAAAAGAAAAAAAACAAAGATGGAAAGAAAAAAAAAACACAGAGCTCTGAAAGACAGAAATATTTTATTGAAAATGCATTGCAAAGAAGAAAATGATGCGACCAGAATGTCGAAATGTGCTCAAATTATCAGCACAGTGAAGCTGTTCGATATGCCTGCATGGATAGTCCCACCGAATCAAACTGTCGTAGGATGAGAGCACAAACACAAAAAACAAAGATTCAGACCATGTAAAACTGCTCATATTACATTTTGAAAGAAAACCAAATGGATTTGACCTTTTAAAATGAATTCATTATACGCCCTCCTTGTCCTTTACTAGCTGACTTTACTCATCATCATTGTGGGTCAGAACATGAACTGTTAATGTAATGCACCGTGTTATGTTCTTCAGGCACCATTAAATTGCCAAATATTTTAATCAATTGCAACTCTGAGTTAGAACTTATTTGAAAGTAGAGTTTTTCCGTTTAAAACATAAAATCATCTGGTGCTGTGAATGAAATAAAATGTTGCTGTGGTGTGTGAGATGTGAATGGTCCGTGAAAAGGTTGAGGTGGATGGTACACATCAACCTGTATGCATGTTGTCGCTGCATGACATTGCGTTGCAATAAAATAAGTAGGTAATAATCATGGTATTAGAAGTGTTTGTTCTTCGTTTCCCAGAAAGGACAGATGTTTGAACAGCAGAAAGATTCACACCATCAGAAGTTTTACAGATCAGAGACACAAACTCCAAAGCGTTGTATTGGTATTTGATGTTGTGGATTAATACTAAGTAACGCATACTTGTGAAATCAAAGAGAAGAGATATATAGATGGCTTAGATTTGCTACAAATAAAACACCAGAAAGTGTGATGTACATATTGCATGTGAGGCTATGCTTTACTCTGACATCTTTAATTAAAATCCAGCTAAATCAATTGCTGTCACAAGTCACCTAGTTAGTAAATAGAGTCTAGTTTAATTTCAGTCTAAATGCAATGTGACTGTGAAGGGCTCAAGGCGACCAAGAAACAGAGCAGACAGATCAGAGATGCATTTGTGGAGAAGTACGACTGATTGTAACAACTGGTCATGCACTCCACAAAAATTGACATTTTTGAAAGTGGAAAGAGAAAAACCAGTGCTGACAAAAACTTTAAGAAATCTTAGAGCCGTTTAAAGTTTGCCACAGTTCATGTGGGAGACAGAGAAAACATGAGAAAGAATGTACTCTGGTCAGTAGAGACCAAAATTTAGCATTTTGGGAAAAATGTAGATGTTATTTGTGGGTAGAAAACTAGCTCTTCACACTCCCTAATATCACCCTTATAGTAATACATGGTGGTGGCAGCATCATGCTGCAGGGATGCACTTATACAACTGAATACAGTATAATCCTGGATTAAATAAATCTATCATATCTGGAAGTCATTTTTTAAGACTCAGAAAAATAATCCTACAGAGACTCAGCACATATGTTGAGAAATAAATTATTCTAAAGATCTTTGGAATCACCTTGCTGGTAGTAAAATGCTCTTTTATGCTCCCAAAGTGACTTTGGTAAAACTAATGATACTCACACATATTCAGTCTTTGTGCTATAGCAAGTCACCAAAAGAATTTTAAATCAATGTTGGTTTAAGACAAAACACTTGTTTATCCAGTGGCTTTATGAATGACTCACAAATCAGAGTTAAGTGAAAAAATAATAATAATTAAAAAAAAACCTCAAAAATGGTCAGATGCAGCCAGGGTCCAAAGAAATGATAATGCTTAAAGACTTTTATTGTGCTCCAATAACCCATTTGAAAGATTACATAATACATATTGGATCAAAATATAATGTGGTAAGAACTCAAGAATAAACTGTATGTGGGATGAGTGTTTTGTATAAATATTTTCATTTTAAACAATTCCGTTATGAGCTCATTTAGGAAGGATAATTATATCTTTTTTTTATTTTCTATGGAAAGAATTATGTTAAGAGTGACAGTTATTGTTACTTCTACTGTTTAAACTATTTGTCCAGTGTTGGTTCCAAGAGAGGATCATTAAATGTTAATATATTTAAAAATATGGCTGAATGCAATGGTTGTGTGTTTTTCAATAACATTGTAACGATGTAATGAAAAAGCTTGTAGAAAAATAGGTATGTTTCATATTTAGATCACTTTGCAGGGATATGTCTACAGTGAAAGATGTATGGCCAAAAATAATGTGACGATTTTTACGTTTTCTATCTTTACTGTTATTGTCAACATAATGTATATGATATGATAAAATATTTAATTCAAACAAGAATCAAAAGGATTTAATTTACTCCTAAATACCATTTTTAACCAGTTTTATTAATTCACAATCTACTTCTGCTTTAGATTTTTACTTTCCAAACAGGTAGATTATAAAGACTATAAATATAAAAATTCCCCACATCTTACATATAGCCTCATCTAAGTTATCACAATGCCTGTTGTCTCAGTCTATGTAGCCTGCAGCATGCAGGCTAACACCTGAATCTGATACCAGATATCAGTAATACAATCTGTAATTGAAAAACACTGACCTTCCAGTTGTACTCCAGCTAAGATCCACATGACAAGCAATAATAACTCTGATGGCTGCTGTGAAAAATCATTTAATGAACAGCAGCAGTTCAACTGTAGAACAGTCTCATAGATGTTAATAGACTTTAATTTAGTTAAACAAAGTTCCTCCTGCCTCTCTCAAGCATTGGTAATAAAAAATTAAACCTGATAAAAACTGAATCTCAGATTGGTGACTATGTGATCATAATAAGGATTCTAATTAGGGGCGGGCATTCATCATATCGTTTATCACTAATCGTAAAAAATGTCTTATCATGTTAAGAATTTTGATCTATCATTTTCTCAATAAATTTTAATTGAAGATGTTGAATAAAAATCTAAATTGACAGTATCATTGGAAATTTTACTTTTACAGTTTTCTTTACTGTTTGTACCACAATAACATCAATAAATTTGAAAATATGATTAATTTCAGTTGCTGTGTACTTGATACTTTTTTGACTTGTAGGCCATTTTTCAAGAACATTGACCTTAACTGAAGTAGGTAAGACCTGCAGTGCTTTAGATGTTGCTTTGAGTTCTTTTCTGACCTTCTGGATGAGTCCTTGATGTGGTCCTTCCAGGAAGATTTTTGGAACACCAACTATTCTCGGGAAGGTTCAATACTATTTCATGTTTTTTTCATTTGTGAAAAAAACATGTCTTTCATTGTTTTGCTGAAGTCCCAAAGCTATAGAAATAGCTTTTTAACCACTTCCAGACATATGCAAGCCATTAGTCTTGTTTTTCATCTGTTCTAGAATGCCTTTGGTGCATAATGTGTTGTATTTTGAGATTTGTTATTCCAATTCATGTGGTCTGACAGGTTTGGACTCTTGATTGCACAGCTCTGGCAGTGGTCAAACCTAAATATAATTGGTAAAATAAAATTTTTAAAATCTGTCATTAATCACAGAGAATTCAAGATTCAACAACAGGCATTATATGTCCTACATAGTTTTTTTTATGTAGGACATATAATGGTTGATTTGGAAAGCGACTTACCTTTAATGACTGTTGTATTTACTCAAGTTATGTTTGATGCTAAAATAGTTAATATAAAACATTTAAATGTTAGAAAGAAACTAAAAATAGAATACTCTGAATGATGAGAAATAAGTCATTCACTACAACTATGAATTATTTTTTCATTTTGTATTTTAATCTTGATTTTATTTTTTGCTGTTGTTTGTTTTGTGCTGTTGTATTTCTTAAGTTTATTCTCTTGTTCCTGAAGTGAATAGAAAATGAAGGGGTAGAAGCCTGTTTTTGCACCTGTTTTTCTTGTAGTCTTTTACTCCTTCAGTACAGACTTCTAACTTTTCTGTTGCTCCTCATCAGACTCACTTTTTTGACATTGTCTTACTTTTTCAAGTTTTTTTTTTCTTTGTCAAGCTCAGTTTGATTGTTTCCAGTTTAAGTTTTCTCTTTTTATTTGGTCTTCCAGCTTTGGAACATCCTTTGTCTTGTTGTTGTCATAAAATATATTTTTTTTCTTCATCTTGGCTGCATTGAAGTCCCCCACCACACTGAATGAAAGCACACGAGTTTGTCATGCAATACTCCTGTGGTTTCCTTTAAACTTTCTACTTTTCCAGCAATAGGGTTTGCTTGGAAAATCTACAGCGTTTTTTTTTTTTGTTGACTCACACAGATTCTCTCATAGCTCTTGGTTGAAATTAGTCAAACATTACATTCTCATTTAAAACCTAAAATAAGAGCAAAGTACATTTCCATTCCATCCATGATTCTGCACAGATAAACATGCCGTTTGCCGGTTAAATAAATAGCAACTGTTATTGGATAGTTTTTTTTTTTTTACAGATGCCGGCATCTGTTTCTTTTTGTCACTTATAGATAAGAATAGCAAAAGACAAAGATGAACGTTCTCAAATCTAATAATTGTGTGAAAGCACAAATATCAATTCAGTCTATATTGCAGCTTTTAAAATGATAGATTTTTCAATTTACACTGGAACCCAACCTATTTGCATTTCTGTATTTGCAGATTCATTTGGATTTTCATCAAAAATTAATTCCAAATTATTTATGGAAAATTTGCCTATTTGCACATTTTTTCAAATGTTTTTTCTTTCTATTTTAATTTTTTCATGGCCAATTGTTTTTGATGTTACCCATCTGTACAGCACAAATAAAAGGAAAGCAATTACAGTATGTGGAGACATGGCAATATTTTTAAGACTTATCAATCTCTGCAAAGACATTTTGAACCTTTGTCACTCAAAGAGGATTTAACTTAAATAAGTCTAATCTTCAGTACAAAGTAATACTTGAGGACAATTCCACTAATCTTGTTTGATCAAATTCTGACCTAGAAAAAGAAAAAAAAAACAAAAAACATGCCACAATATTTATTTTCTGTTGTGAAATTATTTTCAGGTCCCATAAGAAAAAGAACAAGCAAGAAAAGCATAATGGGTTTCTGTTTCAGTCAGAATGTTTATGTCTGGATCTCCTCCTTGGTTTATTATAATGGAATAAACATTGTATAAAGGTTTTTAAAAGAGGGAGTTTCCTTTATCGAATTGTGTCCCACTTTTAGAAACACCAGCCAAATGAAACAGAAAGCTTAAGCCAGCTTTTGTGAAACACGCCAGTCTCTGGCAGGCCTTTACAGCGTCTGTCTCATCTTGTACACTAGGTTTGCCACATTTTGTAAGCACTGCTGACTTACATTTAACAGTCTTGTGTTCAGCAACTTATTGGACTTCTGCAAGATTGAAAACTGATAATGCCTTGTTTGCAAGCACTGGTAGCCAGTAAGACAGAAATAAATCTGGATACCGAGTTTGGCACAGAAAATGTGTCAGCAGCTACTTAGCCAAACGAATGATCAAAACAATAACAAAAAGCAAGATATTAAGTAGTTTTGCCACTTTCAAGTAGTTAACTGAATTATTGACTTTCAACTATCTGCAATGTTAAACTGTGTAATTGTGGCCAAGCCTTCAGATTAGCATAGATTCAAGTAGGGGGGAGGCACCAAACCACAAGTCAGTATCCTAATGTTGTAAGTGTGGTTGGATGATTGTAAAGAAGTTTTGAATGTCTAGGTTGACCATAAAGACAAAGCATAGGTTACATCCATTCGACAATACATCATAAAAGTGCATGACTCAAGAGTGATTCCTGCTGCATATTTGTCAAATCTGATTAGGAAGAGGACCGCAGTCAGAGTGGGCTACAAGAGCTATCGTAAATATTGGCTGCACAGTGCTGAGATACATCATACAACTGTCCATGTGATTTTGTGCCTGACTGTGTCTTTTATCTTTCTACATAGTGGAAAGTCCACATACATTCTGGCCCACAACAACCACAAAATGGGGCTGCAAACGGTACAGGTCTGACACTTTTTAATTAGTCTGACTTATGTACTGATGTTGTTCGTCTGCAAAGGACGAACATATTCTTTTTAGTGCACAAATCTGAATGGTGGATCAATGAAATAAACAAAGGAGAAACTTAAAATAGAAGAACATGGCAATCTGTGATTCCTCATGCCATGATAGAGCAGGACTGTGTGCACTTTGTAGTACATTTGGAATAACCTTTATGAACAACAAGAAGCAGAGAAATAAGAAGAAATTGGAGGTTTTTTGTGTATGAGACAGACATCCTCTTGCAGTGAGAACTGAATCATATTAAACCAGTCTTCTGCTGTGTGTCCTCTACTTGGTCTCCCTTTGTGCATTTTTGCTAAACTATTTGAATAAATGAAAATGCATAAATAGTCAACATTTCAAAACTGAATACTTCAAAGGCTCTTTATGGATTTTGGTTAAATTCCCATAAAATGATATCTGTTTGGATAGACCCATGGCCTTCTGGCAGACAGTGGAAATAAGAAAAAATAAAAAATAAAAAATCAGACATTATGCATGAAAAACCACCAGGTGCTTTAAGTAATCCTGTATCCTTTGGTATTTCTATGAGAATTTATATTTCACTCCTCACCAAACTACTAAATTATTACATCCATCAAATATTTATGATGACCTGCTAATAAGAGCCCTTTTTGAAATCTAATATATCTTTAGATTATCAGCAATCAGAACAATCACCAGTCTGACCATTGCAGATTGCTCTGGCTTAGGAACCTGTAGAGTCATTGTGAAATGTCTCTAAAGTTAAGATTTCTTATACAAGCAAAAGTTATCTAGTTACCTTTGTATCTAGTGTAATAAAATACGATTGAAAATGCATATTTTTTCTATTTTTCATTGATTTCTTTTAGTGGAGATTTGGTCCATTCCAAGATTACATACACCAGACACAAAGACACATGCCTATTTTCTTACTGTCTGAAGTTAAAACAGGCCAAACTTCTCCTGTTTTAAGTCAGTCAGAGCAACCACAATTATTTTAATTTGCTAAATGCCACAATAATTTGTGAAATAATAATGTTAGAGATTTATTTATTCATGTCTCTTTGCACAATGAAGGGAAAGCCCTTGGAGACTTCTGATAGGTTAACAGTCGCATTTGAGTTAATTGGAAGCCCACCTGTGGATGTATTCTAAGGCCACACCTAGATCACTTTGCTTTCTGGTTTGACACGATAGGAAAGTCAAATAAATCAGCCAAGATATTATGAAGAGAACTGTGCAGCTGTACAAGTCAGGTTCATCCTTGGGAACAATCTACTGATGCTTGAAGGTGCTGAGTTCATCTGTTAGAATAATAATATGAAAACATAGATATGATGGGAATGTCGAATCAACATAATGCTCAGGAGATAGATGGATTCTGTATCTCAGAGATGAATGTATTTTGGTCCAAACTATGCAAGTCAACTCCAGCCAGCAACCTTGTGAAGATGCTGGCTGAAGATGGTAAAACTGTGTTTTTATCCACTGTCATACGTATTGAAATGTGTCCTGTACCAAAAGGGAAACATATGTTGCCAGCAAGTTCAATAAAAGTCACGTCACTCAATCAAGTCAATATAGACAACTCAGACAACTAGAACTTTATTGGTTAATGTGTTTAATAATTGCAATAATAGTTTTAATGAGCAAAAACTGGCAATAATAATACAATAAAAGTTTATTCGCCTAGGTGTATTAGAAAAAACACAAATTCATAGCAACTGCTAGCTAAAATAAGCTTGTAAGGTAAAAATGTCAAATTTATTTACAATTATATTGAATCCAATTTGATCCAACTTAATTTCCACTGAATCCAGTTCATTCTAATACAATCCCATCATCTAGTCAGACTCAGATCCAGTTGTTTTCTAATTCAGTCGTAATCATGACACAATGCAGTCAAATTAAGTTGAGCAACGTTAAACGTTATCTAAGACATCCGAGCTGAATGCTGAAAATCTTTGATTTTGCAGCAGTCCTGAGTAAGAACGAGGCAACGGTGAAAAGCAACGACTTTTAACACAAAATGATTTCCAGGAAATCCAGGCTCGGTATATAAGACCATTTGCTGTGGCTGGCTGGGGACTGAGAGGACAGGAGGGAAACAAAGCAAAACACAGGTCCAGGAGAGCCTTTAACGAAAAGAAAAACTAAGGATTCACAGAACTAATGAGGGCTGAAGTTCCATTAAAGGCGTTTTCTAGGAGAGATACAGAGCTAAACTCTCTCGAACCCCTCTTATATTACTGTATTCATGGAAAGGAAACACAAATATAGTCCATAAAGTTACTGGCAGCAATGTCTACTTCAGCAGAAAAATACAGCAAAAAAACCCAGCAAAAAACCCCCACTGAATAAACAGGACAGGTGCATCTTGAATGAAAACAGTTGACAAATACTGATTAGTTTGTGACTCCCTTCAAAATTAAGACAGAGCCAAACACATAAGTATTAGGCCAGCAGTTTTTAGCATTGTGGTGAAATGTCCAGTAGACTAAGCCTGTTGTAATGCAACTACAGAAACAATTCAAGATAATGTGCTATTGTAATAATAAGCTATTTCAAAATGGATGTTTTGCCCTAATTAAAACTGAGAATATCAAATATTTTACAATATTAAAATATTTGATGAGGATCCATCAAAATAAACATGACCAGAAACAACATTTAGTTTTGTTCACAGTCTATGTGAACCTAATAATTTGAACAATAAAGTTTTTGCCCATTACGAAATCTCATTTATTGTTTGACCATATTTTTGACAATTGTATCTCCTGTTGTAAAAAACGGACTACTCTTTACATTTTCAGAAAAAGGAACAGCTCTCTTTACATTCGCTCCAAATGTTTGAAGGAAATATGTTTCATCCATCAGAAAATAACAAGATGTGTGTGTCACCTTTTTGCAGGTTTCCTTTTATCCATGCAGAGAATCACTAAACATAGAAGGGGAAGAAGCATAAAAATAGGCAATATGGTTCCTTTAAGTACATCAATTGAAACATGCACTATGCTTTTAAAATACATCACACCATAAAATCACATACGTCTTATTTAAATTAGCAGCATTTCAAATATACAGTCACCCTTAAAATGGCAATAAAGGCATTTATTTAGTGATCAAAAATAGTTGAGGAAGAAGCACTGATAATAACCAAAGGTACTATGTTTTTTTTTTTTTTTTCCATTTCCTTGGTAGGTGTTGTCATACCACAGTAAAATAATGAAGAGAGCTCTGCTAGATTATTTTCTTTCAAGGCATTCTTCCCCCACAAAGATAAAACACACACAGGCTCAAGGTGATTATTTTTTTTCTTCCCGATGAGACTTTAAGAGCTATGAGCTACTACCAAGCACTATGTGATTTAACTTTATAACGATAAGGTTGCTTCTTCTGAAGATCTGGAATCCTGCACATCTCACCCACTTTCAGGTTTATAACAAGCTTTGAAATTCAACAGCCTGCTGTTCATACCGATTTTTTCTAAATTAGTAATTCAGCCTTCCCTGAACTTCTTCTTGAGCTGTGCATCACATCCAGGCATTTTGAACAATCATAATGACAAAAAAAAACCCACAACCTACAAAACACTGATATTACTTGACTGGTTATGGTTCAAACTGAACTCATTATTTAATTCAAACAGTGAAAATGGCTTAATTTTCTCAATCTTACTGTTTTTTCAGCTTTGTAATAGAGACAAAAATACTGCCTTTCAGTCTCTAAATTTCTCTCCTAAGGATTTTTTCTGTCATGAAAGAAAATATACACATAGTGCCTACTGGTAATCATGCAGTAACATTAACATTCATAAAATATATGATGACAAACATATTTTAGTTTTAAATTACCGTATTAAAAATGGCATAACAAAGATTTTTTTTTCCCTCGTTCTACCTCATGAAATACATCTGTCACCATTAGGTTTAAAAACAAATCTGTAATTGTGTTTTCAAAGGTTCTCCACTAGATGGTAGCAGTGGTCTTTTCAAACCAAATCTGCTTTTCTGAACTGTTTCTTAAAGGTCTGGTTGCTGCAGGCAGAGAGTCTGTGGAATTATCAATCATTTGAGTCTGGACTTTGACTCCCTTTATGTAACACACTTTGTAGTTTATCATCTCACCTATTAATCATTCAGGCATTTAAGTTCTTAATCTCAAGAGATAAACGTTGGCAATGAACCACTTTGAAATAAGATCAACCTTTTTTTCTTACTAGGCCAACTTTGTCTTGGCCCTTCTAACTGAGGACAGACATTAACAGAAGTCCTTGCACAAGGCAGATAATCAGCTGGAGCGTCACAAACGTACCGGATCCTGTGACAGGTCTTTGCTGGGACTTTTTCTTCTGCTTAGAAAGTAGACAGATATTTTATGTCTCACTTTTTTTCTCAACTTGTCCACTTCCCTCATTTTGAAACAAATAACATTACCTTCATTTGCGTTCATGGTTGGGTAAGAGGAACAGACAGAAGATGAGTGTCTAAAAAAGTATTTTCTAAAAGTAAGCAGGATATTTATCAGAACCCGATTTAAAAGATTGCCAATGAAGTTTGGGCATTTGCAAGTAAAGTATAAAAGTATATTACCCTACTAATGAGAGAAATATGACTGAAACTTTAAGATTTTTTATGGATCGTACTGACAATAAGGACTCAAAAATAAAACATTTGTTCTGCATATGCTTGTTTCTATAATGACACAAAATAAAGGAAACCACAGGAACTAAGATTTCTGCCTCATTATAGGGGATTAACACAACAAATATAACTTTTACACTGTAAAACAAATAACTCAACATGTTTGCAAATAGCCCTTGAAGATTATGGTGCAACAGTTTCTAGAAAATATGGATTTAGTCAGTAAAATGGAGCTGTGCAGAGAGAGTTTGTGCTGTTAAAACAGATATACTTCTGGAGGTTTTACATGAGACCTGGCTGAGACTGAACAGATAAAGGATAGAAATAAAATATTTTCTGCTCTGGCTTTTCTCAAGGCGTTGCTCTCCATGAAATGTGGCACTGACCTTGTTAGAAAAGTACTGAGCAGAAAGGAAAAGGCAACATTTTGTGATGCTTCTTGATAAATGATCAGAATAAATAGAGATTTAGAGATCTTATAGCATAGCAGAAAAAAACATCTAATTTAATTTACTGTTAGCTTAAGCCTCTTTAGACCAGAGTTGCTCACAGCAGATCTGTCTGGAGACAGGGACTGTGTGCTATAACGGTACACATCTACACATGTGCAGACCTCCACTGCCCTTTTCTTTGTTGTTGATTTATTCTCTTTTTGGTGTTCTCAGAGGACTCAGTACCTATAAGCTCCATACAATGTGTACAGTGTCAGATGGTTTCTTTGAGAACTCTCCTACAAATAGAAGTGTTTTAGTTGGTATTCCGTATTTCTGCACTGAATGATGACATAAATGATTGAGCTGAAATAATTAACAGGCTTCAGTACTGCTATTTCTGGAGGCAGGCGTGGCAACGTACTTAACATTCACAAACGGCAGTAGACTCATACATTTGTAAAGATGTTTTCATTAAATATCGAGAGTCCTCTCTCTGTGTGGGATGTCTGATAAAATACTGAAATATACCTTTTCTAACTTATGAACTCTTCGTGGAGTGTGAAAACTATTATTTAAGTTTACTAATGATGAAGTTTTAATTTTTGTTAGACTAATTTGAAGAAATCCTGGCTCTCTTTTCTTATTGACATAATTATAAATATGCATACAGACAGGAACTTTATCTCATTTGTTATGTTTGTAATATCTATAATGCATAACTCATTTATCAATGATAAAGAAAATAATTTGAACTCAGTGTGTCTTATAGTTTCTAAAATGTCTAACATTTTTTCATTTTTTTTTCT
Organism: Brachyrhaphis terrabensis; assembly: GCA_903067065.1. NCBI lineage: Eukaryota > Metazoa > Chordata > Actinopteri > Cyprinodontiformes > Poeciliidae > Brachyrhaphis > Brachyrhaphis terrabensis. Next base: position 19,232 of record CAEGAG010039833.1, read on the forward strand.
ACAAAAGATATAAATGCTTCATATTAATGAACTGCTTAATATAAAAAATGACACTGAACAGAATTTTTAAAGACTTTGTAGTCATATTTATATTTTTCTATTTTTTAATAAACAAATTTTATTTTTGCATGAAATCAGACTTCAACACTTAAGCTATTGATTATTTTTTAAGATGGAATGCATTCTATTCACTTCTTTGTTTCTGCATGTACATAATTATGCAACCTAAGATTAGAATTGTGCTCAAATTTCTTTTTCATTATTATCCATCCATCCATTACCAAAACACGCTTATTCTTAGCCTGTCTTCTCATCGGGAAGGGGCTGTTACCTGTCTCCAGAGGTCGTCCAACAAAAGGCAGGGTACTACCTGGACAGGTTTCCAGTCCATCAAAAGGCATTTAAATCATTATACGTAATCCACATTTAGATTACTATTACTATCAATCTTTTTAAAACATGGAGTCAGTAAGTATATTTATTACAACATCAAAAACAAAGTTCTAATCATCTGTTTTCATCAGTGGCTGACACTTGACTATATTTGATTGTAAAGCTAAGTTGTATTTAATTTCTGATATATTCTATCCTAAACATTGTAGATATTATATTTGCCCTGCTTTTGCTGCAGGATAGCCAGAATAACAAATACATACAATACATTGCAACTTATAATAGACAATAATCAGATTATTGTTGACTTTGGGAAATAATGATGCAATAATGTATCAGTTTACAGCTGAGAAAAGACAGTTTTTGGACCATGAAGGAATCAAAAGTTGGAGATATATTAGTTCAGGGGACATAGGTCTGTGACGTATATGACTTCTCCAGTGAGAAAAAGCTTTCAAAAGGCAATGCCTGTTTCACATTCTGTTATGCTGCCATACAAGCTTGTTTTACACCACTGAACTGCCGACTTTTTCTCACTGCAAGCGCTTTTTGTTTTGCAAATTTTTTCTAACAGAATATAAATTACAGAATTGTTCTGAGTAATTTTCTAATTTGAGTTCATGTTTAATCATGCAAGTAAGACTGCTTCCTAAATATTTGCCCAGCACCGATTGAAGTCCTTTGTAATGAATCTAATTTCCTGTGTTTGGTTTTTCCGTGGATATAAATATTATTGTAAGAATTGCTGTTATTAGGGCCAGTTGTTATATGTTTTCTCAACTGTGAAACTGTGCCACATGCCCTGATCAGGCATAAAATTATGACCACCGACAGATGATGTGAACTAGTATAGAAGTCTCTTCAGCATGGCATGCGCTAGTGAATGGGTTTTATTTGGCACCATTTTCTCCCTTTTGTGGATGCTTTGGAAAATGAGAAGGTGTAAGGATTTCAGTGAATAGGGATCCAAAAATCTGGAACTTGATGTTCAAAGAGACCTCCAAAAGGCCTTAGTGGACAACTCGGATGTTGCAGGTTTTCTTCTTGAGTAAAAACAAGTTTCTCACCAGGTGTATTAAAAATATTTAATACAGCTGGAAGACTTCCAATGAGAGACGTTACATATTTCAGATCATTGACTTGAATAGTGGATCTGATGAGATCCACTACATACAGTGTTTGCTGACCTGTCTCTAATGAACTAGCATGTATAGATAAGGCTTTCTGTGGCTCTGATAGAAGACATGTCACCCTAAACAAACTTTTTTATTGGAGTTCAGAACTGCAGGCCAGTTAGGAAACCCATATTGACTCCTACCCATTGCCAAAAGCATGAATTCATGAGCATCAGAATTGAACCATGGAGCAATGCAAGATGGTGGCCTGGTCTGTCTGATAAATTGCATCCGTGTGTGCCCTGAATGGGTGGCAGGGTGGGAATTACTTATCAGGGGAGCACATGCAAACATGATCCACTCTGGGAAAAAAAAGGCAATATATCTGAGTCAGTGTCATGTTTTGGGGAATGTTTTAATTCAAAACCTTGGCTCCTGTCATACTTGTGGATGTCACTTTTATACAAACCATCAGCTGTGAAGACCAGCTTGTAAGGGCTTCATAGTTGCAAACCAGTCACTCTTTTTTGGAACTGAATGGTTTTGTTTTTTTCCAACGGTGTAGTAGACCCTGCCACAGAAAGAGTTTAAGGAACAAAACATTCACCTTAAAGTGTTTGCCTTGGTCTCCAGAATCCTCAGATCTCATTCTATTTGAGAATCATTGAGATGTGCTGCACAAACAAGTCTGGTCTATGGAGTCATAATCTCCAAACATACAGGATTGGACTTGGTGTTAACATCTAGGTGCCAGATACCACTTCTCTACTTAAGGGGCCTGATAAAGGCTGTGTGTCATCAATACACTACTGGACCGGTGATTGTAACATAAACAATCAGTGTTTCACATCATTTTATGCTGCAAATGAGCAAAAAGCCTTTTCTAAACTCTGCTCTATTCACTCCTTCAGTCCAATACGTAGATAACACTTCAGAAATCATCGTCTTCAGTTGTCCTGCCTCAGTTACTTCACTTGTGTGCACAAAGCCTGTTTGATTTATTTTTCTTAACTTGGCACTCAGACTGGTCTTTTTACTCTTTACCTTTAAACATTAGTGTAGGCTTATCTTCCCTGGTTTTAACTTGGCTTTCATGGTGGCAAGGCCAGTAAAAGACACTGGGCTTTTGTCTGTGCCCTTCTGATTTAATCTAGCACCTGTTTGCTTTGCAAAGCCTCAAGAAGGGCCCTTTGATATGGGTGTGTGGGGGTGGGGGTGTGTCGGTGTGTGTGTGTCTAACACCCAGATTCAAAATCTATTGGTAACATGAGCATTATTTTAAAGACTGGATATTCTGAGGGATGGCCAGAAAAGATATGGAAATATTTTTCTTTTTTTACTTTTTTTTAAGACTGCATAGAATGATACAAGTGCTACTTCCTCATAATTGTTAAAAATTGTTTAGAGCATGATCCTAATGAAGAAGAAAAAGCACTCCTATGCTATAAATTAGTAGCTATTACTTATGATTTTAGGTGAATCTTAGACATATAATTCTAGTTTAAATATTCAAGAATGTTTTTAAAGCTGGAATCGTCAAATACCTAAATCTCATATTGCAAATACTTCTTTGTGTTTTTTTTTTTCTTGTCTCTTAGTGGTGAGTAGAAATTGGAGCACCAACAGCCCTGACTTGTGTGTTACTTTGGCACAGTGGTCACACACCAAAATGCAGGTCACGCAATGCGCTTGGGTCCTCTTTGCATTTCTTATTCATCACTTATTTAAAAGCCACCCAGAGCTTTTCATTATCACCTGTTCAAGTCACTCGTGCCAGCATTCAACCGACTCAGCCAGACGATGATACAAATGTGAGTGCATACACGATTGCAGCTTTAATGATATCTTCAATGCGCTTCCTGTTTAATGGTTTTTTTAGAATCCCCCAAGGGATAACAAGGAAATTTGGTTGAGGTTGGAGACCTTTATTTGCATCATCGATATGTTAGTTTGTATCATAGTTTTCTCATGAAAGCACTTTATCCTTAAATTTTGAGATTTCATAAGCTCGGTGATGTAATGTTATGACTACAGTATCTATAATATAATATATAATAACAACAGCAGAAAAGATTTTATGAAAATTGTATTTTTATTTTTCATTTTGTTAAGATATTTTGCATGATTTATGTTTTTTGGTATTTTAGCCCTTGAAAGACCAAAAAAGTCAATTTTGACCCACCATTGACTATTACAGAGAAACCATGAAACATTAAAATAAAATTGTATGATTTATCCATAATACTTTACACACACATGTAAACATGTAGAGATTTTTTGTACTTACTACATGCATTATTGTCCAAAATTAATAGACAATAATGCTGACACACAGTTACTTTGATAGCAAGGAACCCTTATAGAAAATACAAAAAATTGTGAAATTTGAATTGATAAAAATAATTAAAAAGACAGTGCACTGAGGATGACGGCAAAAGATTTTAAAGCGATAGGTGGTATGACAAAATGTGCCTTACCTAAACAACAATCCCCAACCACAAATAGAGAAGTGATAGCCGAGTGACATCTTTGCCAGCAATAAAATGCTTTAATCATTCCGCTTGCTTCGACTTCAGTATTTGGAAGTTTGGTCAACACAGACCGAATGGTACTGGTCATTTCGTTTGCTGTCATTGCTAAACTACAACCATATACAGTCTAAAGTTTAAAAACAGCGCAGACATTAACTTTCTGTGCTGTTTTTAAACTGTAGACTGTTAGAAGCGAATAACTCCACCTTCTCCTAGCAGGTAGAGTTATCAGCTCCACCTTCTGTTTAATTGGCCAGAATGGAATGCATCAAGAGAAATTGAACTCAATAGGACAAATCCCATAAGGAGCTGAATTGTATATGAAGGCTTTGGCCAGGGGTATAAGCAAAAATCATTAAAAAAAAATGACAAAAAATAAAAAAATCAATTGCACAAAATCTTGCACACGAAAATGATGTTCATCTACTTAGTCACAGGTCCAGTCGGTCAAGCTGAAAATGATTTTCTTCAATTACCAGATAATTTCAGTGTTACATGCAGTTCAAGTTATGTTCTTCTTCCTTTAGTTGTTATCATGTTGTAGTTGTCTGTAGTTCACTTTAAATATCTGTCTTTTACAGTAAAATACATCAAAGCTTTTAAAAAACACAGATTCAGCCTAAAGTAGCACAGCGTTTTTTTCAGGTTCTGCATGTGTTCACATAAACATATGTCTTCAGAGACTTGTAAAATAATTTCAATTTGAGAAGACATTAATGTGCTAGAATTGTTATATAATGTCCAATTTTGATTTATTAACCATTCATAAAGCAAATGCATTTTATTTACAACAGATGTGTTTGTGGTGACTAACAAAGCATATTGGTGTGATTGAGGAAAATAAGTTTTAGATCCTACTACCATGTTGTGACATAATTACCATATTTTCCGGACTATAAGTCGCACCAGCCATAAAATGCATAATAAAGAAGAAAAATCCATATATAAGTCGCACCGGAGTATAAGTCGCA
>CAEGAG010039859.1:0-44841 GCA_903067065.1 Brachyrhaphis terrabensis
TAACACTTGAAAAAGTTATAATTACTCAAACTATTGTTGAAATAACTCTGAAAAAGAGTTAAATTAACACCAATTCTGATAAGGACCAAATAGACTCGGCAAGTGTTGATTTAACTCTGCAGAATTTACTGTGAACCAAGGAACAAACATTACATTTTGTCAATGCCATCATAAATATCATCAAGAATAATCATTATCAAATATAATAATGAACAATCCAGCTATTAATCTCAGGCAACTCTTAACAAGAGAGAGGTTTTGTCCTTTGTGGGAAGGAACTCGATTTTTCAACTGTTTTGCAGTTTTCTGGAAGTTTGTTCCAGATTAGAGGAGCATAAAAACTGAATGCTGCTTCTTCATGTTTGACTCTGACTCTAGGGATGCAGAGTACACTCTGCATGTGTAGTGTCATATGTAACGGTTGGTGCAGAGTAAATTACGGTATGGGAGCTGAGCAAAGCCCTTTAGTGAAAAGAACTTTTCATGCTGCTGTATACCAACACAATTTGGACAATTTCCTAATCCTGATTTTGTGGGGATAGTCTGTGGACTGGTCCTTTATTTTCAACATAACTGTCTACTAGTACACAATGCACAGTTCAGAAATACTTCAATGAGCAACTTTGTTGTGAAATATTTGTCTGATCTGCAAAGGCTCCTGATTTCAATCTAACATAACAGGTCTTCTCATCCAACATCAGTGTCTGACCTCACAAATACTTTCCTGGAAGAAGGGACAATAATTCCTATAAACACATATCTAAACTTTGCTGATGCTTTTATTTCGGCCAAGAGCAACCTAACGCCAATTTAGAGAAATACTAGGAAGGCTCTGTCATTAAAGTCCTGTAGTGATCCAAAACTAATCCAGAAATTTATTAAAGTATCTATCCATCACTTGGACAGCATTTGTAATTTGGAATGTTTGTGAATAGTGAGCTTTGCTTTGTGAACAGTTTTATTCTCTTCTTTCAGGGAGACTCTTGAAGCTTTATCGGATTAGATGAGGCATGTGTAAGCTGCCACCTTCATGTTTTTCTTCAGATGTTGGAAGAGGGTTATGTGTGTGTGCGAGTGTTTTTTATTTTTATTATTGTGGGGAGGGGTGTGCAATAACAGAAGCGTGGGAGTTTCGGGTTGGGGGTCAATCTCTGCCTTAGGAAGAGGAGTACTTTTCTAGTTATACCCACTCTGTGGTTTTACACAGCCAGACTTACAAATGTGCACATACACTGATATGCAGATCAGTAGGCAACTTATATTTAAGCACTCTTTGGCAATGCACCTATTATAGATCCATGTGGGACAAAAACCAACAACAAAAAACCCCAAATGAGTCCAATTTTAATTCAAATTTTCAACTAATGGAAATATTTTTGTGTCTAGTATGATGGCCACTTTGCTTTTTACAGTCCCGAAAATCTAAATGAACCTTTTTTTATATGTTGCACCGATTCTACATTCTTGAATCTGGCTTCGGGGGACTATTAAAAGGCACCATCACCAAATATTTAGCAGCTCAGGTGCTGCTGCACTTATGTTTAAGAATGGATGTGCTGACTGCAAAGAGGAAGAAGAGAAAGAGACGTGAGGAAGAGGAAAAGGAGGAGGAGACTGCAGCAGTGCATCACCAAGAGGTGAGTCTACAGCCACGACACCACAGTTTGCAGCCCGGAAAAGGGTAAGAGCGCCACTGTTTGTTTAGCACCTGCAAAGGAGCATCTTGTTTTGTTCTCCTTTTAGTTGTGGATGCATACAGAGACCTTCAGGGCCATCTGTGCTGAAGTGGCAGAAAGAATTGCACGAACAAAGTGGAATACTGCCAAATCAATGCACTTGCAGAGAGGAACTGTCCTTTACAGGAAAAGACTTGCTCAAAATGTTGATGGAAGAACAGCAGCAAAGTCTGCCCGACTTACCTCAGCTGCCTTGCGTGCCCACTGAGACAAACAGACCCACAATGGGCATGAGAATGTGTGTCATTAGTTCTGTCCCAGATGCTCTGGAAAAAGACTGCCCTGTAAATGCACTGCATTCCCAGAATAACTCCCTGCAGCTCGTTACAAACAATGATACTGTTTAATAACCCCTGTAGTGGAAATGTAACTTAAATGGAACTGTAACAGTTCCTCAAGAACAATGAGGTAGTAAAGTTGGACTGGGGGAAAGGGATGATGATGAAATGGCTATGAGTGCAGCTTGTCTAGGTCTGTGCAGTGCAATCAGATCAGCCAGACAAAGAAGTTAAATGGCTACAGATGCAGGTGTAGGAGAGAAATAACCAGAATCACCACAATCTGAAATACTATGACATGTCAGGGTCGTTAAGATATTTTACCAGCCAATAGGTCAGTCAATGACAGCAATCAATCTTATGTCAACAGCAGCGTCTTCCAGCATATGAAAGACACATCGAGATGGTTAAATGACAGAAGTTTTTTTTTTTTTTTTTTTACCCCTTCCTTTTAAAAAATGATTTGTCAAGCTATTCATCCAACCGCAGCTCCATCTGCACAGCCCAGGATTCATGCACCCTGCAGTGGATTACAAAACGCTGCCTGTGTAAAACAAAAGATCCATTTTCCACCCAGTGTGCTCTTTTTTTTTTCATCCTGTTCACAGTAAATACCACATGCAGGGCAGGTTTAATGCAGAAAGACGTTGGTGCAACAGATCAGCATGCGCCTCAGCGTGTTGGAGCGCATTGCTCGGCGTTGAGCTTACCCTCTGCGGCCACAGCGCACCGGACAAGGAGTGAAAGCAGAGCCAAAGACAGCAGGCAGTATGAGAGCATCCCCGCTGCTCCGGCTCGCAAACCGCTCCTCAAACACCTCCTCCCCCTGTCTCCTCCGGCTTCCCTCCTGCGCGGTGAGCATCCATCATAGGCGTCTGCCCCGCAGGCTCCCGGTACTTCGGGATGACCCGCCCGCCCATCACTCCTCACACCGGGAGCCATATCCAGTGGACAAGTTGCTGAAGTTTCGCTCGTAAATAATGCATTGGATCAATCCACGTGTGTGAACGGGGGGAAACACGGCCGTCACTGGGTCACGTCGTGTGTCCAGGGCTGGAGAGAAGGACGAGGGGAAATGGGGAACGCGACGTTGAAGGGAAATTAAGAAATGCGCCCTTATCGCTCCGCTGCGCTTGGTCCACCCATCATCACCGTGTGGCGCAGAGTGGCGCTCTCACTTTGCCCAGAGGTTTGACATTTAGCCGCTGGAGGTGAAGTGGCTCGCTCAGACAGGCTCCTGATGGATGACGGTCACTGAGTTGCGTGCAGAGGACATTCAGTCACCACCAAAGTAAGCATATTTCCACGGAGCTCGGCGAGTGGTTGGCTCATTTAAGGTCTTCTAGTCCTCTGGCCAGGCTGAAACAAAATAGCATCTGTATAGAAAGTCAAAGCTGACCTATCTGCAGGGCGCCCTCTGCTGGCTATGTTTGGATCAAACTGACCAATTTTATTTTATTTTTTTTAATTTCTAGCCTCGTTCGCCTATGAAGTAAACCACACACACAAAAGCCACACTTCTACTATGAATGCCATTTCAAAGTTTAGCTACTGTCAACCTCATCAGGCTTGTTGTTGGCGTAATGAGAGGAGGCATTTACAGCCGTGGTTGTTGTACCGTTTTAACTCCACAAGATGGCACCCTTGTCTCACAAAAGACACAAGTTGATGACACACTTCTAATTCCCAGCTACACATGGAAACTTATGGAATAAGTATTTTTATAGATTTTAAATGTGCAGTGCAGTAAAATAAATATTACTGCTAACACTTATTTAGTTAACCTTACTTTACAACTGTATATGAATATATTATAAAACTTATTATTGTATAATATTCAAATGTTATTTAATTATTAACATATGCCCATGGATAGGGACACACAATAAACATTAATAGTCTTCTGATCTATTTAATTCCATAATTTCTAACATTATTTTAAAAATAGCATAATATTAACACTGTAAATATTACTAACTTTGTGTTTAAAAAGTAATTTATCTCAATATTATTAAAATACAATAATATAAAAATGTATGCAAATAATGACCAAAATATGATTTGAGTGTATTAAAACCTCCCAAAAATTTTATTAAATCCTAATTGAATTTCATAAATGTGCTTTATAAACGGTATTTTCATTATTAAAAGTTTAGTACTAAATACACATCTATGAATATTTGTCTAAACTAAATGTATAAATAAGGATATTTACATAATTGCTCTGTCACACAAAAACAATTAAAAACTATAAACAATTATATAATTTGTCTTGTCAACTTTTGTGCTCCTTGCCCTAGTAAAAGAAACTGACCATGAAAGTGGGTGATGGAAGACGAGTCAGGACACAGAAAGGGCTGCGTCAATAGATTTTTTTAATTCAAAGTGAATTTTAACAATAATACACCATAAAGTCTTATTTTGACACTCACCAAAAGAGTCACCTGGAAAACCCGCTTAATGTGACAAAGTAGAGAAGGCTTGGTCACACCTAAATCACTGAGAACTAGAGAGGAAACACTATCGCAAACTGTATAAGAGACATCACATCCATAGAGTTAGTTTTCCCAGTCCTTATACTGTAAATATTGCACAGTGCAATTGCTACATGGCAAACTAGTGTAGCACAAAATCAAAAAATAAAAGAAAAAAAGCAAACAAAACATAAAAACAAAGCCACAAAAAAATCTACAGGTATTAAAACAGTAACAGTTCAGATTTCATAATAAAGTCTAATTGAAAAGCAATCTAAACAGGTGATTCCATAACTTGCAGTGTGAATTAACTCTGAAATTGAGAGAGATGACCAGAAGACTGAAAAGAAGAACTTGAGAAAACAATCCTTGTTCAATCAAATCAAAGAGTTACATAGTAGCACATTTAGATCAATAAGAGACCCTGAAGTAAAAGTTCTAAAGGACAATAATGTCATTATCAAAATTAGTAATTTCAACAACTGGACATTTTACAGATAGCTGTTTTATCTGCTAAACGTGACCACAAGCCTCCAAAATCCATGAACAAAGATTTCAATCAATTAAAATAAAATGGAAAAGAGTGTAAAGATTTCTCTCCTCTTGCATCCATTGTTTTGTGTGACAAATACGGGAGAGTTGATGCAGGCGCGTTGCTGGTGAATAAGCTTTGAGGGAGTCAAAACACAGATTACATTTCACATGCTTATTATTGGGGACCGATCTCAAGCACTAATGTATCTAGTTCATGCCTCATCATCACAAGATTTCTTTCCCAAAGTGACATTTGAATGTGATCAGTAAAACCAGCAGCTAAGAAAAAGAAAATCTCTAAAAACACAAAGATGCATCAGGGTCGTTGTTTGAGTGTAGAGAGCAGTTTCCATCTGGAGCACGAAATCAACAACCAGATGAAAAACAAAAAACAGAAAAAAACAAAAAAAACTTTAGCTTCTTTGATTTTAAAAGACCAGTGTTGTCAGCTGTGCTCTAGTTGCTCCAACTTAGCCTCAATCTGCATGACAGAAGACAAAAGTGAAGCGAAGTGTGCATGTGTTCATGCAAGGTAATGTAAAGCGTGGAGATGATCTAAGAACACTTTGTGGTGCAACGACCGCACAATGGAAAGTATTGCATCTGCTGTTCAGCCAGAGTGACTATCTGAAGACCACCATGCATCATATCATTCAAAGTCTAACTGTGGGTTATTATATCAGCCTGTTGTCACACAGAGGCTTTTTTGTGGACTATCTGAGAGAGGAGCGGATCAAATTCTCTGGCATGACTCTATGAAAAATGCCCTACTTTTGAATTTGTTTCCCCACTCTCTTTGGTAAAGCGGCCGCTAAAAGAGACTTTCTACATGATCGTGGAGTTGGATTCTCTGCCTTCTTCGTTCGTTCGCTTTTCTGGATCTCAAGGCACATACACAGTGCTGCTTACACTGTCGCAGTTTCAGTAAAGGACACATAACAACGGCCACCGCCTCGCACTGACAAAAACACTTTGATATGAGTCACTCATAAAGGGGAGAGCGATCTAAACGCAAGGCAGGTTAGAATATCCAACTGATATTCTAAGCAGATAGAACATTGAACAGATACAAAAGGTTGCAGTAAATACTTGTCATCATTTTGACATAAAACAAGTTGTGAAAACTGTTTTGGAGCAAAAGCATTGGGGGTAAATTTATGTTTCTTTCTTTAATCAAACATTTCCAAGCCTCACTACCTGTAAGTGCTTCACGACAAGTGTCTAATGTGAAAGGGGCACACTGGATTCGTAGTTTGTTTTTTTGGTGTTGTTTGTTTTCTGGTATCTCACAGTGCTCCCATAACTCAGAAAAAGAGTACTGGTAATACACGGTGTTCGTGCAATGAGAAAGTTAAATCAATCCTGCAAGCTACAGCTTCAGATGTGTACAAAACATCGATATGAAAACATACAAAACTTAAGTTACATCGATACATCATTTATATGCAGTGACGAGCCCGAGAGGTTAATAAGGATAAAATACTGATGCTGAAAAAACACGCACCCCGAGGAACAACAAATCCAACTAATGTTCATCATCAGCAAATACAGTAGTTACAGTGACACTCCGAAAATGAATGCAAACACAGAAATCAAAACCACTTCTATTTCAGATAATTAGGGACCTATACAAAACGCTAGGTTTAAACTCAGAGAGAAATCACCTAATTTCACAGCTATTGAAGTGGCAATCATCATATAGCAGCTTATCTATGATACATTCAAGAAAGAAATGATACGACTTGTTAATTGCCCAATAAGCTAGACAAAACATCAGCTGTTTTTTTCGTTTTTTTTCTAATCTAACTTTTTTTTTTCTTTGAACATAACCTCATTCTACAACTACAGTATAACTGAGGTCTATGCAAACAGAATAGCTACCTTGCTCAATATATGAATTACAGTCTTTGGTGCTGCACAAGCAACGTCATTTGAAAAACAAAAGACAGAAGTAAAGGGGAAAAAAATACACACAACAAATTAAAACATTGGCTCCCAAAAGAGAACACACCCATGTTAAAAGGTCTGGGTTGAGTAAAATTTAGCTAAAAGGCAACCTGCCTGCCAAAATATCCACACCCTTAAAAGAATATGTTGCGGAAACATCTTTGGATTCAATGTCAGTATTCAGTCTCCCTTAGTCCATCAGTATGCCACGTCTTGACTAATCTATGCCCATGATAGCAAGCTAAACTTGTCAGATTATTAAAACATCTCTTGTCCCCATCCGTCTTCACATAACCCCCACAGATATTTTGTCAAATTTAATTCTGGTTTCCAGACTAAGACATTCAGATTTTCTATTCGTTACGGTGAAGTAATTTTTTGTTGATTAGGGTGCATGCTAACGTTCATTATGGTGCTGAAAAACAAAACTCGGTTTTCATCTTCAGCTTTCTGGATGAACATTTTGGGATCTTTTTACTATTTACAGTTTCATCAACTTCGACACATCAGTTCCATTTAAAAGGAAACCCCACAGTACTATGCTGCAGCCGCCATCTTTCACTGTTGGTACAATGTTCTTTTGATCTCTTTGCTATGTTGAACATGACATTTGGAGTCATAGAAGAAAAATGGAAATATAGTTTCATCAGACTCTGATTCTGTGACAAGATATTGTGAAAATGCAGCCACTATTTTGAAAATTCCTGCAGCTCCTTTGGTGTTGTTTGTTAGTCTCTTGACAGAATCTCTGTCCAGTTTCAGTTTCTTCTTTTCATTAGTTTTGATAAAAACCTATTTATTCTCCAACCATCAGTGAACACCTCCACTATGGTGAAATTTCCCACATCTGATATCTTGGTAGATAAAAATCCTTTCCAGGTAAACTCTCTGCAAATTAGGGCTTTACCTAATGGATGTAAATGACCAAACCAAGGTAAAATCCTGCAAGGCAGCTGAATTTCATTTCTGGTTTGTCGAACTCACTTGAGTAAACTTAGGAAGACTGAAAATGACTGACAAGGTACTTCAACAAAGTGAATCAATTAGAGATATGCATTCAAGTTACAAGAGGTTTTCAGCTTTCACATTTTTTCCACAATGTCATATTAAAGATGATACACGTTTAGGGCAATTATTCATTATAATTCATTATACACTTATTTTTGCAAATCACAAAATCTGCCATTTGAACAGGGGTGTGTGCATTTTTTGAGGACCACTCTAAATGACTAAAGAAAATAAAAACACAGCACTTTATATATATATATATATATATATATATATATATGCTTTCTCCCTGACGGAATGTATAAAATAAGTAGTTGACACTGATAAGCATTAAGCCTTTAACAAATGGTATCAATGTAAAGGGGAAAAGTTAACTTTGTCATACATGCATAAACAAGAGAATTGCACACAATTACCTCACACCTTAACAAGCATCTGTACTAAATATTCTAGCTCTATAATATATGTCATATATGTGTGTATATCAAATACTGCATGGTTTGCTCAGGCTAAGAATATTCCATACCGTAAAACGAATTTGCATTTTTTTTTTAAAAAAATCTTACCTAATCAAAGCCATGCCCGTCACACTTCTAAACATCTAAAAACAAAGTGAAAACACTCCAAATAAAATTAGAAAGACAAAAAAACCAAAGAAATATATAACCGACGACTATTTAGATTGTATTGCCGTTTTTAAACAGTACAAATACTGTTAGTAGTAAGTTTCACTAAATAGAAAGTGATTATCAAATGTTAAGCAATATCCAGTACTTGCACTTTGTACACTAGTTCATTCGGAAACAGAGAGGAAAAAAAAAAAAATCAAACGTGTTTAAGGAAACAGCAGGCATTCGCAACAGCAAAGCATGCCGTTCTTCTTGAAAGAACAGAAAAGGAACTCACTAGACACTGAAATATACAAAGACTCCGAAAAATAAGCACCGCTGTCCGCGATACATCACATCCATGCAGGCTATGCATGGAACATATACACATGTGCATATATATACTCACACATAGGATGCATCGACTGATTGGAATTTCAAGTGCTGCAGTCCAGTACATTAATATTCATGTATATAGTCATAAATAAGTAGTAACATTAACAACCTCAAATATGTAAGGCACTATGGCTGGGGACAGTTATACAATGCAGCGAGTCTTGTGACACAAACAATAAGAGCAACGTCTATGCATCTTTCCGTTTACATTTTTGCTCATGCAAGACCACATGCAGCGTGATGAACAACCCTATTTAAATCGGATAATTGACTTGACATTGCGAACATCAAAAGACACCGAAAAGGTACAAATACTTCAAACGCAGTACAACATACACCGTGGACAACATGTGCATCTGTCGATCTAGAGACTGGGATGGCTTTACAAATATGAATGTGTCTTGCACACATAAGAAGGCAATGTAGAAAAATAGCTGGGACCGGGGGGTTTTCTAACTATTCAACAACACCCCAATTATTCATCTGTCTTGAGGAGTATTCGTAGAAGATCCAATGCAAAGATATATCAAATGTGCAAAACACATTAAGTGTGAGTTTAACTACTCATTCATTCTATCATTCAATCATTCATACATTATTTCCTTCTTAATTTTTGCCAGATCATCTCCACCGTTAGAACTCTTTTTTTTTTTCTTTTTTTAAAGCTTAAAAGTTCAATTACAACCAAGTCGACATGATTCAAAAAATAGCTTGTTTTCTCTGTGGTTGTGCCATGGTTTTTTTTTATTAGAAATGAAAACCATGTTGTTTGTGGTTTAGGATGGGATGCTGCCCTGCTTAGCCACCAGGTGGTAGGAAAGGTACCAGAGTCACACTCAGATGTAGGGGTACTGGTTTAGTTTGGTGGGGCTGAGGGGGAAACTGCCATAAGCAGGCGAGGCGATGTAAGAGTGCGGGGGGAAAAGGGGCTTGAACTGACTCTGTGGATGCAAGGTGGGGGAGGGGAGCAGTCGGGGGTTGATACCCACTGCCACTTGGTGCACAATGCCTGCCGGGTGGGATATGCCATACGTGGGCTGGAGGACGGGGCGGGAGGTGCCAGGGGAAGCCAGCAGGTGGGCCACGGGGGCCGCTGTAACCAGAGGGCCAGACGGAGGGTACGACAACAGGGTAGGTTGAGAATGCGGGTGGCCCCCAAGGTGGGGGTGGGCGCCTGTTGTGTGGTTCGGACTGCTGTGGGAAAGCGTGAAGGTGTGCCCATGCATGGTGGGAGGGATGTACGCCTGTGGTCGCCGGTTGGCAAAGTTCCCGTTCCATTCTTGGTGGCATGAAGTGAAATGCTGGACCTGAGGGAGAGAAGAACATATATTGTATGTAGTGTAGTGCACATAATCGCGGCTTCTTTTTATTATTTATGCAGGCGACACTGCGAGTTTTCAATCCGAGAAGTGCTGGTATAAAAAAAGACAAAATGAACTGGGACTGCCATTTGCAGAACCCAGCAGGACAAATTTTCCTGTGATCATTTTATAAATGATTAAATAAATGGTGATGATATTTATAAAGATTGTTGTAGCTTCTGTTCAGTTTGACTAAAAGTGCTTTGTGCTTGCACATTTAAAACACTTCCAACAATGTAAATTTCATAAAACCTTTGATCTGTCCTGCAAACAATATTGTTGTAGCGATCACAAATTGCACTGATGCCTTCCTGCTACTCATTCAGTTTCAGGATGCACTGTTTGTTTTAAATTGATCAATTTAAATTATGTTTTGCATGTGTTTTTGTACTTGTGTTCTTAGATTCTATTATATATTTTGTGTGTTCTTGTGCAGAAGAGTCTGTTCTAAAGTTTAATTGATTGACTGAGATTTTTGTTGATGTTTATTACTTTTAAGTATGGAGCCATTGTCATAATGGTTTACTTTACAGGCTTCTCACACTGATCCAGAACTTCAGTTTCAGTCATTGCTCAACTCAGAAAAGTTCAAATGTAATAAATCAGATTAAATTGTTTGTTTTAGTTGAGAGTTGTTCATTTTGATTCATTTAATACATAGAAAACAACATTTCCTATTTTATTCAGTTTTTGACTTTACAATCGCAGGTCATGGCAAACATCGTCTGATTTTTGCACTTAAAACAAGCAAGACACAGTGCTATACAGTGGAACTGTTCAATTATTAGGACTGTGGACATCAGAACAGATAGTAGAGTGCATAAAGTCCATTTATTACATGAAGTTGAAAACTAATCACACGAACTGCCACAGAAAGACAACATTTGCGATTCAAATGTTCTCCTTATGGCTCTTGACTGCCCACATGCAGTCACAACCACCCAAGTATCTTCAGAAGTCACCCTTCGTAACAAACTGCCAGCTTCTTGTCAGATTCAATGCTTCCCCTCAAAATACACAGATGGTAAATGTTAATATCCTAAACTGGCAGTGGTATAAAAAGAAAAGGATGACAAGTAAAAATCAGCATTACATTTGCAAGGAAGTACAGCTGCTTTCTGCGAGCTAGAGTATGTGCACTCCTGTCATTGATCTATTTAAGAAGGTGAAACATGTCTTTCTACCAAGAGATACTAAGCTCATCATAACAAAGCTGCACTCAATAAAATCTAATTAGCTCTCATCAGACCGATGCCAATGCTGCAAAATTAAACTTGACTGATGAAGTGCAACTGTTTTCTGCATTTAATAACCCTTTAACAGTGTAGAAGTGCAACCATTACTCTCCTTTTAAATACTGATTTTCTTTGTGAATTTCCTCACCTGCCCAAAGCCTATAGGCTGCTGTTGCTGGGGCTGGAACACGGGGCCAATTTTCTGCGGCCTGTTGAGGAGCGGTGTGGAGTGGTGATGCTGTCGCCCAGGAATGCCTCGCCCTTTGGAGTGGCACGAAGACTCTAAGACCGAGAGAGGTCATGTAACAGGAGACAGAGAGAGAGACAGAGATAGGGGATAACACGTGAATACAGAAATACTGGTGCTCAGGTCTTGGTGTCAAAAAGGATATAACAAGCAAACAGGACTTGAGCTGGAGCATGTATCCAACTGCAACAACTGCAAATGCACAGCATATCTCGGTACCCACTTGGAAACATTTGCAGCTCTGTGGGCTTATCAGAGATTTCAGCTGTGTGGGATCAGTTCCAAAGCTTAAAACATAGATGGGTATAAATAGAAGTATTTTTGAAGAAGAGGAGAGGTTTCTAACTAAGCTTGATCATAAAGCTTATGGTGGGGGTCAGATTGTTTGCTATAAATAAATCTTTCAGCACTAAAATAGAGAGATGTGCCCTTTTATGTTGGGCTTCATTTGTAGTAGTTTAAAGGCAGGGGTGAGATACGCCATTGACACGAAAGCAAAATGAGTGTGTATGATTTTCTTTTAGGATTTAAAGCCAAACACTTCACTTTCTAAACTCAGAAAAATGTCATACTTAAATTACTCTTCACAGCAGTTACAAAGCCCACAGAGATAATGCGTAACAGCATAAAAGCTACACTTCAAACATTAGTTTTTTAAAATAGCAAGAAAATACTAAACTTTTACCTAATTTTTTTTTTTCAGAGCATTGAACATTTGGTGGTTATTACACATGTACTACGCAGATTTGAGAAGTGCAGATCCACACAGTTTCAGCAGATCTCAGATTTAGAGAAATGTAGACATCATGCAAGTGTT
The DNA here is from genome assembly GCA_903067065.1 of Brachyrhaphis terrabensis. Lineage (NCBI taxonomy): Eukaryota > Metazoa > Chordata > Actinopteri > Cyprinodontiformes > Poeciliidae > Brachyrhaphis > Brachyrhaphis terrabensis. The sequence continues at coordinate 12,642 of CAEGAG010039859.1, forward strand.
CACATCAGAAATCAGAGCAGATTCGTCACAGCAGGGAACCCATAATCACCTGTGAGAACCTCTGTGGCCTACTAACACAGCATAATCCCAGGCCATGTGACCTGTGGAGCAGACAGCAGCACTGTTGACCAGACCTTTGACCTCGCATAACGTACTTAAGCACTTGGTAGCTGTCTGAGTGGATAATACCATCAAAAACAACACAGCAACAAGATGGAAATATGTCCCCATGATTTCAGTTATTGCAAGCTGTAATTCATATTAGAGGGAAAATATGTTTCTATCAAACCACACCGATTCCTTCAGACAATTTTGGAAATCGTACCCGACTCCTATTCCACAACAATGGATAAATTCAAATTTAAAGGACATGTAACATATTTTAGTGCCAGAAATGTTAGTTTGAAACACAAATAAATAAAATCACGCTGTAGGTATTCAAAGACATTCTTCATAAACAAGAGGAAGCTTTTGAGTCATGCCCTGTTAAAATTGTGGCTTTGCATCTGTGAAGCCTGACATATTATTTCAAACCAAAACGCCTGTACATCTCTCGGAAATCACAGAACAAATGGTTTTCTAGGTATAAAAAACAGATAAATTAATGTAGTGAGGAATTCCTCCATAGAAATCATCTATGTAGTTAAACATGGGCGAACTTCATGGACAAAATCAAAAGTCAGGGGGGTGGGAGTTCTCTTCGCTCAGCCAAAACCAGTCTGTTTCAAACAATTTGTTCCAAGACTTTAAAACAACTGAAATCTTAAATTAATAGAAGAAAGAACCCAAAACTGAGGGATGAAGACATAACAGTTTAAGTTTATGTTGACCACTTGATAATTCAAGTGGTCAACAGCCAAATGACTAAAGACACCTGAACTTTTGTTTGTGAAATTTTAGTTTATCATGGCAAAAAAAATGTTTATTCACTGAATATTTGCTGAAGCTTTGCCTGAGTCAAAGAAAGGATAACATTTGACATCAGATATCTTTGAGTATTTTGACTAGCTATAAACGGTTCTACAGAGTTTGAGAGCTCTGATGGAGAGGAATAACGTTTTGTCAGCTTCATCACTGTAGTGGAGAAAAACCCTCATGACTAAAACACGGGCAGATTATGTGGAGAAAAAGTGAAACTTGCACAATCACTGCAAGTCTCTGTTGTCAGGAGAAACAGGAGGGCTGATGGCCTTGGGGTTAAGAGTAACAATGGTAGTCAATGGTTAGGCGCAAAAATAATGATATATGTCCTTTAAGGAAACAAACATTTAAATGCATTTTTGTTATAAAAACTTTACACTGCAAGGTTTACCTGTGTTTCCAGGTGTTTCGCTGATAGAACAGTTGTTGTTATTGTTCTGCACCCGCATTGGAGGCACCACAACGGTGCGTATTGTAGGCTTGCTGGGCTCAGTTTCAGGGGCAACGCACGCCACACGCGGCTCACAGTTCTGGTTGCTGTCGGCGATGTAGCGGCGCTCGGTAAAGGGACTGCTGCTGTGGCCAGAGTTGTGCGAGGCAGGCGAGCTCTCCACCGTGTCACAACCGCTCTCCTGTTCGTCATCCGACATGCTGGAAAAGGTTGATAAATCAGCTGTTTCAAAATGTGTAAATGCCCTGGATGTAAAAACGTGATCAAAAGTAGAGCTTTACCTATTGGGTTGTTTGCATGGGGAGTTGTTGGACTGGGCTGAAGCTGAAGAGCTGGTGCTGAGCGTGCTGTCTGGACTGCTGAGAGAACATACTCTCTCCATACTGATGGTGCTCTGACATGCTTCACAATCTGCACTGCCCTTACACCTGTGTTGGTAAGCAGAGTAAAAATAAGATGCAAAAGCCTTTAGAACGAGAAACAGAAAACTGAGCCTCAGTACTTACTCCCCCATTGAGTGTCTTTGTGCATCCTCCTCTTCATCGCTGCTGATACTGATGACACTAACAGTCGGACTGGCAAGGCCAGAGATCAACATTTCCTGCCGCTGTTCCTGCGAAACCGAGAGCTCCTGGCAGTCTGGCTCCACTTTACAGCAGCTCTCCTCATCGTCCTCCTCGACCTGATCCTCCGCTCGCCCCTCTCCTATGGCGCGCCCTTCTTCTTGACATCTGGCTCCCTCCTCCTCAATTTCCTCCACATTCTTTGCTGTGTCGGCCATCTTTGGGGACTGGCATGCCACATTTTGGATGTTTGTGTTTTGGGAGGTGCTGCTGCCCCTGCGCAACGAATAGAAAAAAGGTTGTCAGCTCCCGTAGGTGCATGTTTTCATGTCTTTCTTAAGGATAAAATCCATGTGAAGTACCTGTTCACACAAGGCTTTGCCCGTTTGTTTGCCGCTGGCTGTGGCCACACCACATGTGCGATGCCTATGTTGACTGGCTGGTGGGTGGACATGGTAATTTGGTTGGTTAGGAATGGCTGAGGGTGTGCAATCATGGAGCTGAAATGGTTACCATGGGGACGCACTTTCCTGCAATAAGAAAGTAAATCCTGAATGTCAAAGGTCAGCTTTGAGTCAGGCATTATTAACATTAAGGGGAAGAAACAATACAGCTTCAGCCTACTACATCCATTCCTTAAGTATAGCGACCAAAAGTAAAAAAAAAAACATCAAATAAAAAGCCATACATGTAAGGCTTTACAATCAAAGTATGTTACATCAAGGATATGTAATACTAAAAGAAAAAGGATTCTCACCCCCAGTCACTTAATCTCTGTGTGCCAGTCACAGTGTCAGAACCCAGAGTGGTTGATGGTGGGGGGACAGACGTAACCTGCTGCCAAGTGGGCACCAAGATCTGCTGGGCACGGCTCGACCAGGCCTGTCAGTGTGACGGAAAATAGCAACTGAATGTTTGACCTACTTTAATTAGGGATTCACTTTACCTCAGTCTCTCAGTCTAAATACTATAGTCTTGGGAATATATTCACAGCACTTTAACATGTTGTCAGATCACAACCAAACAGCTTAATATTTTTATGAAAGTCTTATGCGACAGAGCAACACAAGGCAGCACAGAGATGGGGAAAGGAAGGAAAAAATATGCAAGATTTTCAAACCTTTTGCAGGTAAATGTCTGAGTGTGCGATGTGCACGAGTTCAGCTTCTTTTAATTTAATACCTCTAAATAAAATTCAGTGCAAAACAACCTCCTTTAGAAGTCATTTACTTGCAAAAATAGTGCCTGTGTGAAAGATAATCTAAGTATAAATGCAGCTGTTCTCTGTTGGCTATGGGCACTTGTTAGAGAGCATTACAGAGAAGTGTCACATCTTGTGTAGAGGACACAGCAAACATGTGATACAAATTTATTTCTGTCAGATTAGACCAAAACGCTACACATGGAGCAAAAGTAGCACAGCACATCACTGTGAACACACCATCCCAACAATGAAACATGGGAGTGGCAGAATTATGCTGTTGGGATGTTTTTTTTCAGACTATTAGTGGCCACAAAAGACTTGAAAGTAGGGTCAAAATTAACCTTACAGAAGGGCAATGACCCTGGATATACAGCCAGTTACAATAGAATGGTTTAGATCAAGGTATTTTCATGTGTTAGAATGGGTCAGTCTAGACTGGACTGAGACCAAAATGTGAGAATTTGAGAAGGCTTGCAAAGAGTGGGCAGAAATTTCAGTCTCAAAATGTGAGAGCAAATTATATTTTCACAACACTTTGAATCAGGGAAGTTGAATATATATGAATGGCACACTTTTCCCATTTTATTTGTAAAAAAATAAAATAAAAAATTACAACTATCTCCTTCCACTTCACACTTATGCACCATTTTACATTGTTACATGCCAGAAAATAAAACAGCTGAACATTTTTGGTCTGTGATGTAATAAAACAAATGTTAAAAGAAAAGTTTACAGGGTATGAATACTTTAAGTTATTAGTGTAATCCGTATCCACCCCCTACCTGAGTGATGACTCCAGGTCTGATCTGCAACGGCTGGATTGATGGTGCTTGAGTGACCAGAGGTACAGAGGCCTCCATACGGACAGAGTAGCCAGCTGGTTTAGCAGTATTAGTGGGGATACCTGAAGATGCAATTAACAGGATATCTGACCTTTAGATATTTACCAAAAAAGACACAATTTATAAAAGTGAAATCAAGACTGACAGTCGCAGCTGTACCTGGTATTGTCGGGGGACACAGAATGAGAGCTTGCTGAAACGAATCGTTGCATCCAAACTGACCACCGCCAGTCTGCAGTGGTATCCCATGGTGCATTACTGACGGCGCAGATGGAACTAAACCCTAAAAAAAGGATAAAAGCAACATAAATATTTTATTGTGCCAGTAGGTGGCGACAGCTCTATGAACAGAGTTTGATTTTCAGTTGGACAGAATTAAGGACAATGTGTTGGACCTCGAATCTATGCTGACAACAAAGTCACTGTTCTGACTAATTTAAAATTCAGACAAAAAACATACCAAGAGTCCACTTCTTTAGGATAAAGTTATCAAGTTAAGGCTTTGCTAATATCATCGTATGTCCAAGCTGATAGAAATGACTTTTTATGGGATTGATTTATCTAGGCTGGCCTGCCGAGGTCAGCCTTGTTTGTTGAATCTGGATACTTACCAGGAGAGCTAACAATGCTGAGCGGAAACAGGTCAGACCCTTTAAATAGTGGAACATGTGCTTTTGCTTCTCTGCTAACCCTCCTCTCGTGCCTGGGTATAATCACATTTAAAGGATAACGAGAACTAGGGCTATATTGTTCTGCTTCTGCTACTGCTACTGTGTGTAGCCCAGCCCCCCATACACATGATGGTGAACACAAAGCAGGCTTTCACATGGGTTAGACCAAATCAGTTACGACCTTCTCCTATAAACGCCTTCTCAGAAGTATTAGATACCACTTAAAATTGGAAGTGATTAAACTTCCAATAGTTATGCATGTGGAAAGCAACATGAGACTACTAATATTTCTAGCTGCCCGCAAACATCAATATGTAAATATTTGTACCTTTCTAGTTTTTAAACTCAGCATGATTACTTTCAGGTAAAGATGTTGAGACGTTTAACACTATAAAAATCCAAAACAAAACAGGTTGGGGGGCCTTGTCTCCTCTTTTCTTCTCGGCAACAACAGTGATTTGTACTGTTGCCATGACCTCAGAAACATGACGTGATTTTGTTGCCATGACAGCAGTGCTAGGACGCAATAAGACAGGCAAGACGGCATACAAAACGGGTAATAAAAGCAAGAAATCAGTCTCTGTTGGAACAAATGAAAGGAACAGAACATTGGATGTCAGAAACCTGCAGCATTTGCTATTCCGTTATTCTGTTTCCAAGAATTGTTTTTTACTCATTTGTTATCTACCAAAGGAAATTATTAATCTTCTGAAAACATGAATATTTATTGGCTGATCTAATAATTATTCTTGCATGGGTTTGTAAAACACAAATGTACATGCACAGTAGTGGAAGTTGCTACTAAAACACTCTGGACAACTTACTTGAGTGTGAACAGCTGGGATCTTACTGAAGGGGAGGTTGGCTGAGGCAGCAGTGGTTGTAGTTACAGGTCTAACGAAAGGACCTTTATTTCTGTTGGCAGCCTCATACCCAGTGGGACGAGTCCAACAAACGTCCATGATGTGGAAACACGACTTCACGCTACGGACAGGAAAGCGGTATGTGAAACAATCATAATAATCTGCAGAATGTCTTAAAATGTGAGGCACAGCTTCCTCACTGGTTGCTGTGGGGGAAGTCGAGCAGGTGTTGCATCGTCACAAATGGGTGAATGAGCGCTTCAGCAGGGGCGATCCTCTCTTCTGCGTCGATCAGCAACATCTTTTTGAGCAGGCCCACAAACTCCCGCCGGTCAGCCTTCTCCGCTAACAAGTCACAACCTTCCAGATTCATCATCAAGTTCACCTGTAATACAAAGGGTTGCTTTTTTTTTTTTTTTAGCAGAATGTGCAGTTAGCACAACTGACGTCAAGACACAGAGTCTGTGTGCTCTCACAAGAGAACATAAACCTTGTTGTAGTCATAAAAATTTTTTAAAGCTGCCAATATTACAAAATCCAAATTTGCAGAAAAGAGGTAGAAAGCTCAAAGGGATCAAAGGACTCAGATCTGCTGCAGTCTGTTCAGCTTTCCTGTTATATGCCAAAGGTTTGCCCTCTCATAGCATGAATGAAGGGCAGACACACTTAACATGTCAGAAAATACAAATTTAATTTCTCTGACTTCCTTTTAACCAACTTAGCATCATGGATACGAGGTATTCCCAGATCCAAATAGGATAACATTTTTCAATTTCCGACCAACCAGTCATAGATTTACGGCAAAACCATGTGATTTCGGACAATTGTTGATGAATCTCTAATAAGAATAAAACATTACAATAAGTTTTGTGACATGGAAGGATTTTAGTAGAACATGCTTTATCTAATAGGTAAATTATGACCAATTGGATATGAATTTCCTAAAATCTAAAAAAAAAAAAAAACTACAAAATTTTAAAAGTACTGATAGAAAACAGGGGAATTTGCCAGTTCTGAGGAAGTACACTGGAAGCTTACGTTATAAACTTTAAGCTTGGAATTTCACAAGGGGACATATTTTTCTTCAAAATGATGTCAGTCATTTTCTTCTTAAGACCTAACAGAAAGTCCTGCCGTGTACATTTCAGTCCAAAGAGCAAAACATACGTGCGCTATGTCATCCAAACAGCTGAAGATGTACTTCCTTGCTTCCTTTGATTTCATTCCCGTCTCTGTCTCGTGTTCATCTGTTGACTGCAGAATGAGAACTCACTCAATGAGAATCCTAGATAGAAATGTGGTGAAACAGTTCCTGCACAAGCTGCTGGCACACATTTAGAAATGGTTTATTGATGATAATAAAATTACATTAACATTGAGAATCTTTGATTCAGACCATCATGGGTAGTTGATTTTAGGCATAAATAATCAGCAACCATGTCAAACAGACTGTGAACAAATGTTTTCTTTAAAAACTCTTATGTATCTTGAGGCCATAATTTCCTGTTCTATTGGACTTGCAAGCATTTGCCAGTAGAAAGTAGAGTACAATTTTAAAAGCAGTTAAGGTTTGATCTATGACATTCATCTTTAGAAGTAAGCAAAATAGGACCACAATCTGTTCCTTCAGATAGAGAGTTATACTGTTCCATGTTTTGTCAGTTCCCACCTTCAGTCTCCATGCTGCATAAGGCGAGTCCGAATCTTTGCAAAAGAACCGTGCTGTCTTTGTCCCTGTATTCAGTAATTGTTCGCCTGGCAAACCTTGTGTCTGCGAGATGTAGCGAATCTACAGGACAAAAAACAGAGAGAATCAAAGAAAGATGAGCAATACTCAAACATTTAGCAATAAAAGAACTATTAAACTGTCTGGTTCAAAGTTTGATAATGTCGCTTTATCAAAGAATTTTATAACAAATGCACTTTACAAACTCACAAGCAGTGACAATTCTCTAAAACTCCCATTAAATTACTCTGAATGGAATTTAGCAGAGTAGAAACAACTGCAGAACCATTTAAGATGGCCCTTTCCTGTGAAAAGTCTGAGCCTGTCGTGCAAAAGAACACCAGTATATTGACTGCATTTTGTGCAGGTAATGCCTGAAAAATGCCAGATAAACTCTGATATCAAGGCTCCCACAGTTTGAGTGCTTTCCACGGCAACAGCGGATAGCAGTCAGATGCTGTGGTGCAAGAATGTCACACGCAAATTTTTGAAATGAGAGTGGCGAGAACCCTGGCTGACGTCAATCACACCCGAGTGTAGAGAACAACAATCATTAGAGATTCGGAGCAGCTTATAAGCACAGAGGCCCACTTAGAGAAGGATGAGGGGTATGGAAAAAGTCCCAACAGCCACATAGACACATTTGATCCTTAAAGATCTACCTAACAGAATGTTTAGAAGACAAATAGAAATGATGTTCTATTCATTTCAACTCTTTTGCTCTGTCATCCATTGTACATATATCTGTTTTTCAATTTAATAAAAGCTTCTTCATTGAAAATGTTTGCTAGGCACCATTCAATGTGTGTTTTCACAATGCTGGTGCAAAAACTGCAATTTGTTTTAGTGTGGGTGGGACAGTTTGCTCAGGTTGGCTTGTCACAAACCCACTATATTGCTAAAAGTTTTGGGAACACATCCAATACAGCTTTAATATGATGCTGATCTGCAACAATTTCAGCAATTCTGGAAAAACTGTCTAGAAGTTTTAGACTCTGATCATGTGAAAATCTCCTCATTCTTCCAGGAGAGCATTAGTGAGGACACACACTGATGTTGGATGAGAAGGTCTGTCTCTGCAATAATGTTGATGACTCATTTCAATGAAACCTATGATGAATAATAAAACACTGTTAATGTCGTTCTGTTTTGGGTTCAAAACAAATGTAGACCCAAGATAATGAGTAGTCTAACCAGCTAATGGGAAAATTATTATTGTTGTTGTTGTAATATCATCCTTAGTGTGCAGTTTGCTGTTCTGTTTTCATTTATTTTAATACTTTCATCCTTCTGTGAACCTACGTGCCTCAACATCCTGTCACTTTGCTGCTGACTTTCCCCACTGTGGGACAATAAAGGGAATTTCTATTCTAATCTGTTTTGTTGAAAAACTTGCTTCAGGCAGAGGTCTTCTGGGTTGAGTTTAAGTTCCTTTGGGATTTTACCACCTTACCACCACTTTACCTTCCAAAATATTTTCATCATGCTGCACCAGGAAATTCTTCTGCTTTGTGACAACCTAAAAAAAACATCTTAGAAACTAAATGGGATAGTGGAAATCCCTAAACTTTCAATGCGTATCAACATCGTGCACTTTCTTTTCTTTTTTATTTTTTTTTGCAAATTCCCCAATATTTATATTTTTCCTCAGCAGTGGTGGATTTGAACCCACAGCATAATTCTTCCTTTCATTTTCTGTGTCAAATATTTACATCTGTTGAAAAAACCCCAAGAGAAAACAGAAACAGAAAGTATTTTCTATGGAACATAGTAGCTGCACAACAGCAACAAAAGGATATGGATCCTTGTGGGTGGAAATTCTTGCAACAGGAAAACCCTAATTTTTCCTCGAAGGCTTATTTGCTCAGAAAGCTCACAGTTCAGTGAGTTGTGGCGCGAAGCTTCGACTTCACAAAACAGCTATCTGTTGGGCTGGACCTGCTGCTAAACAGACAGTGAGCACAGACTGTTCAGATATGCTCACTGAATGCAGGCCAAAACCCTTCCTCATAATAAAAGTATTAGAATCACACAGTCTGTCTTTTACATGCCTGATGTCAATGTGTCACGTGTGACGTCAAGAGACAACTGTGCCACCTTCCAAAGAGGATAATTCCCTCGGTGGCCTTTACACTTCTAATCTCACTTTTTTTTTTTACAAGCTGAATAGTGCCAAAGACAAAAGAAACAACTGCATCACTTGCAGTTTTCTTCTTTTAAGCTACAAGGCAGAACAATGATCTATAACTGCTTACAGGATCACAGTTTGTCATGTCATGAGAAGCCTTGTATCCTTGTAAAGTATAAGATAGTGAGACTAAGCAATGAGGTAAGAAGAGGAGGACCGAGAGAAGAGGAAGAGCCAGAGTTATAAATACAATATGCTGCGTGGGATGGAACAAGACCCCAAAATGAAAGATAAGAAGAAAGGGGGAAGACGGGCTGCAGAAACTTCATAGGCTGCAGCCAAATCATCCGGTGACCCCGGGGTGACCATTCGTGCCAGCAGGCAGCTGCTTGGCAAATTAAAATAAGATTTAATTAGTTATCACTCCAATGTTTTTTCTTTTAAACTCATTTATTGTACTTGAAGGCACAAAGTGATGTGGAAAAAAGTATTTATCCTACTCCTGTTTTGTTAGAACATCAACAAAAGGTAATACTAGATAAAAAAAATAAATACCTGGGTAAATACAAACCACAAATTTCAAATCAAGACCAGTATACTGCCAGACATGTAGAACAAAAAATAAATAAATAACATAAAACTGCCTGAAAACACAAGTTAGGCTAAAAGGTTTTACGAAGCAGCTGAGCTATACAAATAAAAAAAATAAAAAATAGATGAGATGCAAAAACCACAGACACCTGTCAGACTGAAAAGGGTTACAAAGTCACAATACACAAGTGGACAAAATCAACATCTCATCCATGAGTTTCCAGATGAAAAAACATCTGCTGACCAAAAGGAGTATAAAGGCTCCACGTTGATGATGCCCAAGGTAAGAAAATATTCTGTGGACTAAAGAGATGAAGTGGAACGTTTACGAGTGTCTGGACGGATCCCATCTGCTGTAAAACTAACACTGCATTTTATAAAACAGATCTAAAGCAAGAGCCGAACATGATGGCAGTGGGATGGTCTGGAACTGATTTGCTTCTCCAAGGCCTGGACTTCATTGATGGAACCATAAAGAACAATGTCCACCCATCAGTTTCTGACCAAATATAGCTGAAATAAAACAATGTTGTCAAGAAGAGTGGTCCAAATTTCCTTCTAAGTGATGTAAAAGACTATTGCCAGCTATCAGAAATTCATTAGTTGCCATTGTTGCTGCCAAGGGTGACCCAATTGGTTTTTAGATTCAGGGGGAGCAATTACTTTTTCAGAGACTCACACCAGCTTAGATTTACCCAGGTTGTCTTTGTTTAACAGTAAATGTGTGCGATGATGAGAAGTAGCTTTAACAGGTTACTCAGAACATTTCAACAAAGAATAACAAGGAAGCCCACTCCAACTTTCAATTTCTGTCACTGATTTACATTTGCTGGGTTTTGACCTCTAGCCAATAAATTTACACAAGACTTTCTCTAACTTCTACTAGTTTTCAGAGTCATTGTCTTCTACAGTGGCAATATATTCCAATATATTTTTTGTAAAAAATTTTTTGCTCTGTCCTCATCTTATCAACTCCAGACAGTCCCATATTAAATTTTGAAGGTCCCCCCGAGATATTTCTAAAGCAGCTTTGCCGACAGACCGACTTGTTCTTATGAAAACAGATTAATCATCTTTAGACTTTGGTGCCACTGTGCTCAAGTCAAATCTCCTTTCGGAGATGTTGAGTTATCTCTTCTGTCGCAGTTCTGTGGAGGGTGAAAAATGATGCCAGAGCACAAAAATACATCGCTGTGAGTGCAGTGTTGTAATATAGGATGCTGCAAGGGACAGAAGAGGATCTAACTGAGACTCTGTTGGCAGGTTGTGAGTATACACGGCTCTGCAGCGGGGGGGGGGATGTGGAAAGCCGCTCAACATAAGCCTTGATCTGTCTAGTCCAAGGAAGATAAGATCAGGGGTCTGCTGAGAGGGGGAGGCATTAAAACAGCTCCCAACATACATACCATCATTCACTAGAATGTGCTGTTCTGCTCACTGTAATACACACCAGATGACGCAGTCCTTCAGGTAAGTATGTCACCAAGAAATATGTTTACACTGTGCCACATTTTTCTCACTGTAAGGTACATGAGCAGTGTATCTTCACTGGTTTAATAAGCTATCACCATGATTGTTTTACAATATTTTCCATAAGATGTCTGATCAAGGTGTCACAATTTTAAAAGTTTAAATACTGTCAGAAATGTCATAAGTAAATGTTACACTTTGACATTTATTTATCATTTAAACTGATTGACATTGCTCTGAACTACATTTACATTTTAATGAAAACATGCTTTTTGGAAAAAAAAGCATGTTTACTAGCATAAAATGGAGAGAAGTTAAACAGAAGAAAACTGGCTAATAGGAAAGCTTCTTTGTAATTAAATCCAGAAACGAATACAATGAACTCCATCCTTTGTAGGTGAATAGAAAAGAAGAAAAAGTAAGAGAGGAGAGATGATGGACGCAATCACCCTCTCCAGTTTCAAGGTGGAAATAGGAGACGGAGAGGCTGTAGATATGGGTGTAGCTTCAAAGGAAGGAAAGTCCACTTAAAAACATTAAGCGCAGAAGAAAACAGGACCCAAAAAAGAGACTGAGTCATGAAATATGGGTGCAAAAAAAGGAGAAAATGCTGAATGAGTCATATAACAGAATAAGCTCTGTGTGGGGATGACAAAATCATGACAAATATAGCGGCCAAAAGCCATTGGCCGATAAAACGTGAGAGGTGAGAAGAAGGTTGTTTACCTGGTCGTACTCCAAGGCCCCGGGGTAAAGAGGCCAGCCCAGAAAAAGCTCAGCAATCACACAACCCAGGGACCACATATCTATGGCTTCACAAAACGGCAATCCCAAAATGATCTCTGGAGCCCTGTGGGACAGATAATACACACACCTGTGAGTCCAAAGCAAAGTGCAATAGAAAAAAACTTAGACATTTTAATCACAAAATACCCACATGTTTAAAACATGTTATTTAAAAAATGTTTTACACACAGAAAGGGTGTGCAGTGTGACGGCATTATGAAAAATCTTTGTAAAAGTCTACACAAAAACAGAAGTTACAGTATTAAAATAGAATACAATATAAAAGAAAAGTCCTTCATTTTGAAATAAACCCTATCTGCACACATTAGGCTTTTCGTATTTGTGCAGTTAACACCTGTTTGATAAAGCTGTGCGATTCCTGATGACGTTCGCTTTGATGGGATCGTCGTAGATGTGTAATAGAGCTAGCCGACGTATAAGCCGGTGTTGTGTGTGTGACAGAGCCAAGTCGCAGTCTGCTGTGGCAGTGGGTAAGCAGGTCAGTCACAGTGGGACCAAAACTTTGACAGACCTTCCTGTCTGGAAACAAAGTAAGTCCATTTTTTCCTATGAGGCGCCTCATTGTGACTTCATAGCTAATAATTTTATTACTTCACTGGGATTATGAAAGGAGGCTGTTAGAACCAATAAGATGTGTGTACAAAAGATGCAACGTCTCATTGTTCATTTCACAAAAGTCAACCAAGACCTATAAATATAATCAGAATATTATTTTGTCTGTTAAATCATAATTACATAAAAAAGCAAATAATTGATATTTACTTCAACTTCAGTATTCTTTTCTCATCTGCATTGGTGACAGTAATAGAAAAGAAAACGGGGAAACTTGAGTAATGGAGATCTGCTTCACTTCTGTTCACCAAACAAATGTGAAACCATTTACCAGCATGAAACAATCCAGAGGATATAAATGATCTAAAGAGTGATGCAGGATCTTCTGTTACATCCTGTGTTTGCTGTTCCACAAAGCTCAGCATACCGACCAAGAGAGTCCTGCACTTTCATGTTGGACATATTTAAAGTGACCCAGGAAATGCCTCCTCCATGACGTCTTTAGAGCCATATGGGGCTTAAAGCATGCGGGGCGTGTACAGCAACAGCAAATCTGAGGCATGCTAAATTGGGTTTTAGATCATTTTATCACTCAGCAAAGACAATTGCAAGCAACAGTTGGTGGGTTAGCCAACGCTGCTTTAGAAAAGCACTCAGGAAATTATGCTGGCTATTTCAATCTCACAAGCATGTTTTAAACAAAATATATATTATTTCTTCAAGAGAATCTTGGTATTTTTTATTTCATAAAATGAAAGTTTTATTACATCAAAACAGCTTGGCATGTTTTCCATGTCATGACATGATAAACGTGCTATGTTTGTTGAAAAAAAAAAGTCAGCTGCTTTGCTTATACACTAAACTTCCCTTATCACACACCACTGGACAAGAGGAGCTCTTTACGGCTGTTTCTTAATCTGACTCCCGCTCGCTTTATGACCATTATCCTGCTTTGGCAGAGTGGATATTTATTTTGGAAAAATATCTTCCATAGTATTTGATGAGAGCCACTGAGCCTTTTAGTGAGACACTGGAGTAACAGATGTTTTGTAATCAGCCTCTAACAGTCATTGATTCTGTTGCACTTTAAGCCACTTCCTCATTGAAAATCTTGTCTGACGATGGATGAATGCATAGAGTTTTCCAGCGTATGAATCCCCACTTAATCCTACTTTCCTTGTATTCTGTGGTTCTCATACCTCACAGCTGCATCCATAAAATTAGTGCAACAGTGAAACTAAAATGAAACAAAGATAAACTAGAAAACAGCACAACTTTGTTGTACAGCATGAAGAGATAAGTGTAGGTTGCCATGGTTGAATGGTTCCATCCAGATCAACCCAAGGAAGGCCTGGTCCCCCTCCTTTCAAATCAAACCTGTTTTTCATTCTAAGAACATGACATAAAACCCCAGGAGCCAATGATCGGCAGAGTAGCAGAAGCCTTTTGATGTTTCCACCGTGTGCAAAAACCACAGAACAGATAGATGGGAACAAATTCAAACACTGACGTATCTCGTCTTCATTACCTGTCTGTGTCATGACAGATAATACAGAAGGAAAAAGAGTATTGTTTTACTGCAAAATTACTCAATTCATCAAAGCAACACCTTATGGAAGAATTATAAAAAAAATAAATAAATAAAAAATATTCAGTCTATTAGTTACAGTCAATTCAATTGTGATGCTTTTGAGATCGGCAAAATCACAAAGGATTTACACATGAAAGGATGAATCATATCAGATCTGCTGACTAACAACATTGAAAGTGAATGACTAAGAACCAGACATTAGTTCTCAGCTATGTTACTTTCGCCTCATAACCGCAAAGATTCCCGCACTGACTCTTGTGTTACGTAAGAAACACATAATAAAACCCATTAATAACAATAAAGAGCGATTTTAAATAACAAGAAACACAAATGTTCCAAATGTAAGCAGTAAACACAGACTTGGTTTATATCAATTGTCTCAAGTGTGATGCCAATCCCAGAGTGAAACCAAAACAAGCTCAATCAGCGGTGGCATGCTTTTGCTTGTCTTGGCTAAAAAACAAAGTAGCTCAAAAAACTCCCTGGAAACACATCATCTTTCTCTCTCTCTGTGCTCAGTTTTAGTATCTGCTGCTGCATTACAAACACGTCTCGCTGCCTACTGCTCAGTTACATATTGTAAGGAAATGTTTTGCTTGTAAAAGAATGCAAACATGATGGTTTTTGTATGCACTGAATTACTGACTGAAGTTTGGAGGGACATATCAAATAATGTAAAGAGTCAGCTCCTCTATCCTGATATCCTGAGTATGGGCAAGTACTCAAACATGTCTTCTGGCCTTATTAATACATACATGTATTAATACATGTATGTCTGATGAAGTCCAATCTATCTCCCGTTGCTTTAAATCACCAGAGGTAGAAGAGGCTGAATAAAAACCTGAATTAAAAAAAATATACATGAAACTTTACTTAAAAACCTAACCACATGAAACAAACTTACATGTTGCCAACTAAAGAAACAACAAATTTCCACATGGCTTTGTTGGCGTTAGGAAACATGTTAGTGGGCATAAATTAACTTCATCATCATTTTTTATTCATGGCCATTATACCAATGTCCAGAAATAGCCCTGTAACTCACCCTGTTCTGTCCTCGAAGGGAGAGGTGGTGTGTAAACTGCCCAAAGCACAGCAAACATGGCTGGCCACACCTTCAGAGCTGATCAGTGTGTGCGGCGTGCTCACACAGGTCTTTAACCGAAACTGAGAATCAGAGAAACTCAGCGGGACAAAAGTATGCTTTAAAGCTCAGTCACAACGAGAGACTGACAACATGGCTGCTTCATAATGAGAGAGCAGAGGCTTAAAGCATGTCTCTTCCAGGAACTGTAATTCCACACACTCTCTGGGCATCCTGCATTATTAAGTGGAACACAAAGGCAGCTTTGCAAAGGGAGGAAGAGGCGCATGCACTCTGATCTGCCCAGACTTTAGATTCAAGACACAAAACTTTAGACACGTTTTACTGATTTAAACTAAGCTCTGTGTCAACATGGAGTTTACTTCCCCCAGGTTAGGTATAAACTCACTCTGTTGTTTTGAGGTTTAATATAACCAATGCTTGAAAGCTTATGAGTCTAATTCTGTTATTCAGGTCACTCTAAAGTAGAGAGTAAACAAAGAACATTTAATCATTTCCATTCTTTGAAAATTGAAACACATTTCTTAGGCATGAAAATTGCTGCAATGAGTCAACTTTGAAATTTTAATATGGAGATTTTGTGTATTCATAAAGTTAAACTACAAATCTAGCAAATAAAGACAATAACAATAAAGATATCCTTGACATTCTTGAAAGTGAGGCATCATGGCCTAAGTCTCAAAATATACCATCTCTCAAGTCATTTTATACCAATGAATATGAAATGCACAGCAGGGGGTTCATTTTAATCACTGAATGCTAATTTTGTTTTCTCCATCAGTTATACTACCAGCTTCAAAGGGCATGCTGAAAAGATTAGCTTTTACTGTAAAGTAGCTATGTAACACCATTTAATGTTCTTGGATCTCAGCTTGCTGCTGGAATAACATCAATAATCTTGCAGGAGAAAGGATAATTATGTTTTCATTGAGCTCATATTTGCTCATTTTTCCTCTTACGAATAATATCTAACTCTAAAACGCCATGTGGAATTAATAGCTGACATTTGAAATTTAATGTTTAATTTATAGATTTTGTTTTTACTGCAACATTGGCATCGAAGTATATACACTTCACTATTTCCTCAATACCAGCAGAGACATCTTTAGCTAGAATGGTGAAGTAGAGCAGATGTTTGTCGTGGACACGTTACATCAGTTGGCTGTAATAAAAGTGCAATAAAATTTACAACAGACAAGTGAGAACACAATCAAAGCCTTATACTAGGATTTGTTTCACCTCTTTTCCAAGTTTTAAACAGTGCGCAAGAGATTAAGACCAATCATACAAAAAGAGAGCAGTAAACGGTCTAGAAAAAGCTTCTATACTCTTCATTAGCCAACACACAAAACAAGTTTGTGAGGCTGTCTGGAGAGCTACCTAATCGCAGAACTTCTTTGCAAAGAGAGGTTTGCAAAGTAGCTTTCACAAACAGCTGCATAAACACAGTACATATCTAGTAGGATGTCCTTGTATTATATTGTTTATACAGGGTTATTTTTTTAAAGAACAAGAGCATATCATAAATCAAAAATGTAGCGTGCACAGATTCCAAAACATAAGGAAGCACAGATTGCACAGCAGGAGACCCGATTAGGCTGGTTATCAGTGTGGCTAGATAGACTGACCCATGACCAACGTATCAGGCGCTCAAATACACAATGCCTTTTTTTCTTACTCTGGTCAGGGAACAGACAATAGAGACACATTTCCACTCACTTCCACTAACCAGAGATCTTTCCAATATAAAAGTGTCTGCTCAGAAAAAACCCAAAGTTAGCAGTGATAATAAATAAAAAGTAACAGGTTGAACAAAATGCATTAAAAGCAAAGTAAACAATTCTTCTAATGCATTAATAGGTAAGATTTTACTTTTCAACATTTTCTGTTTCTCAATGCTGATGACATTTAGGAAGCACTGATAAAAATGTTTGCCCTGTATCTGGCTCTTTTACTTTTTATTTAATTTACATATCTGTAAACATAAATTATCTTGTTGTTCATAAAATATGAGTAGTATAGTACTGTTTTATCTATAACTAAAAATAAATTTGGTCACTAGTCAAGAGCATTTTATTTTTAAACTTCTAAGTGGATGATGAAAATAGAATATAACATTCTGAAAATTCAGTTCAGCTAAAATAGATGAACATATTTTTAATATTTTGTTTATGTCACCTGACGCTCCAAAAAATAGAATTGTCCAAAGTGTAAAAATGTAACCACAAAAATACAGAAATCAAAATAATTACACAATAATAACACAAATATAAAAAAAAATAAAAAATCAAATAAAAAAACACACAAGCGCAACATAGTTTTACTAAACAAAACTAAATGCAACGTGGGATTAAAAATAGACTAAAAACAGATGAGCTGGCTGACCTTGAGTTAGTAGGTGGGAGGTCTCTAGTGTTTCAGGCTGTCTGTTTTAGACTTTGGATGCCGACGTGTTTCACCATCTATAGCAGTCAAAGCAAACTGGCCAGAGTCCCATGAACTATTTTAAGTCATCCTCTCCTCTCAGCCTCAGCAACGCTGCTCCTTCACAGTATGCTTTGCGTATTCTTGCCAATGATGCAGAGTGCATGTTAAATAGCGGTAGGCTACATGTATTTGGTTTTGAGTCATTGCTGCAACTCTGTCCCAACATTGCAGTCAAGTCAAAACCACCACACATGCTATTCATAAAATGTATGACCTGTAAAAATATATAGAAGTATATCATCACACACAAACAATGTTTAAATTCATTTGTGCAAAGAGATTGTCACAAAATCATTCAGAGCAGCACTCTCTTTGGTTCTTACTTGTAAACTGATTTGGATCAATGCACGTACTAAATCAAAACAATGCAACAAGCCGACAAAAGAAACACAACGGTGGTTAGACATCAATCTATATAATCACAGCTTTACAAACATTGCATTTAGAAGCACCAGGCATCTACAGCTGATAATGCAAATGGAGGATTTGAATTGTGTCGTATCGTACAGTATCCAGTCATAAGAGTAGAAGATGTATCTATAAGCAGGGGCTTCGCCATTATTCTGCTGACAGGAACAGGGTTTGTCTTGGTTATCCAGGGTTTTTCCCAGTGTATCATAAGTATGGCGGGCTGCCAGGCTTTACTTGCTCCCCCCACCAGGCTAAGTGTCATTTCTTTATTCTAAATAGGGCTTCTTATACACGAGCAACAGTGACAGTCATGACTGATTAAACTTGGTTTATAGCCGACTCATTGAACTAGGCATGGAGGGGTGCGCGCCAATGGTGCTGTCCCTTCACCTGCCCATTGGCCTCACATGCTATTATTTCCAAATTATGATGCCTGCTTGTGGACTTCTAAATTTTTGCAACTTTCAAAAATTTTTAACACAAAAACATGGTGGGCCACTGGTGGCAGTGGCCCAGCAATGAGCTTAGCAGGTTTTCTGAGGGAAACCCTGCCATCATAATCAGTCAGAACAGTCACTGACCTCAAAGGGTGCCCTATGAACTGTCTAGCATCTAATCCCCTGGAAAACTTTATCCTCCGATTACTTGTAACTCTTGTTTCCATGTTGTAAACAACCACTTCCCCCAATGAAGCACTCTGTATTTCATGTCAAACTAAATTTAAGCAGACATCTCTGTGAGACCATGCTTAGTGGGTAAACGCTACAGTTCAACATTCCAAGAGCAGTTCAATCATTTCTTTATGAGCCTGTTTCCGCAGCACATTATTCAACTTCAGTGAAGTCAGACAGACCCCTGACTGACATTATTACCAAGTCAGCAGAGGTATTGATGTATGTTGTATCAAAATACAGCACCACGCATGACGTGTGAGAAACGGCTGCTCACCAAAGCTTGAGGCTGACAGCGCTGACGAACTCCAGCAGCTGTGGTGTTCACTTCCTCCAACCACAAAAGCACAGAAAACTATGACAGCTCTATTTTGAGCGACTTCCTGAAATAAAGAGCGTTCACAACAACGCTAATAGCTTCTACAGAAACAGCTTATTGAATGAGAAAGGATTAATGAAAATGTACCCAGAACATTTTTTTCCACTGCTTACGTGTAACTGTAGCTCAATGAAAGTATTCTCTGCTCACTTTGAACAATGAGAAAATCAACTGGAAATGCAAATGCAGAGTTATCAACTCCCTTTTGCATCAATTTTCAATGATAATCTGAATTCCCAGCAAAGCATGCTGATTTATTTCCTTAGTGTGGAGGCAATGAAAATTATTCAAATATTATGTAAATTATGCTCACAATGACAGCTAGCACTTTATGACACTGTCTTCTATCCAGACTGAGAACCCACATTTAAACTGCCAACCACACATAAGCATCTAGGGGATAAGTGGGAGTTTAACTGAAGACAGGTCTGATAATACTTCAGACCTGTCTTCAGTTTTAAACTAAAGATTTAAACTCTTTATGGTCACTAGAGTTTAAATCTCTAGTGACCATAAAATATCCTACTGCATGCTAACCATCTATTAAAGTGTTTTCCACACTGTAAAATCAATAATTCTAGTGACTGCATTGCCATTAAGATACCACATGACAGAATCTGTCTGATTTTCTATTGAGCATAAAATTAAATTTACCTAACATTTTAAACAGAGAATGATGTTTATTATTGTAATAAAAAAAGGTCTAAGCTAAGCTTATAAAAATATCATTCTACATTCAAAGCTGTGTAAAGCTGTTTTAGTGTATATTCACACAATTCACAAAAATAAGTCAACTGTTGACTTATTGTCAACTTTTACTGGTAAAATGTAATTCTAAAAACCTTTTAAGAGAGTAGTGATGCACTGGGAAAACTAGAAAAAAAAACCTTGGGTTAAGTGTAGTCCTCAAAAACTTGGTCACAACTCTGGTAACTAAATAAATGTTCAATCAAGCATGTATTTTTCACTCTTCTTTTGACATAATAACATTTTTGTTACAATAGATGAATGTCCTGCGCCACTGTCAGGCTCCTGACAAAGGCAATTTAGGTCTTTCCATGAAGAGAGCAATGAGCCTGAACCAGAAAAACACTTCTAACAGTTGCCTTGCAAAAAAATAAAAATCACCCAATTAGAGAAGCACAGAGGAATTGACTGGTTGCCAGACTGAGTAGTCAAACTCAAAATTATATTCTTTTTCCTTTTGTGCTTTCAGCCTCTGTTCCACATGGAACATGCAACATTCAGAAATGTTGGGAATTTTTATAGGTGAGGCAAGGTAAATATCATATATACTCTGAAAAATATACATGCAGGCTTGTGCTTTACAAATGCTAACCAGGCTAAGTGCTATTATAAGACACGTTTACAACTGGTTTGTATCTGACATATGAACTTAGTAACTACAAGTATCAAGTTGTTTTGCTCAAGTTGTTGTTTTTTGCTGGTGAATTACAATATAACTTTCATAAATCTAATCAGCAACACAGAGTGCATAAAATGTTCGCAAAATTTGTCAAGTATGATTGTTATATTTACAAGAACCAAGGACATCAGAAATCAGTCAGCTGTAGGTCACATGTTTAACCCAAAGAAGGCGTCTTTTAAATATGCAGGTTGTTGTAGAATGTATGGATGAGATTTCATTAAAAGAGAACAATTGGAATCTCCAAATTAAATGTGTTTACTATTTAGTGAGCAAGAAACCTTTATCCTTGTACTCACCTATAGTACCGAGACTGAAGGTACGTCGAACACACTGCTTTGGACACGTGACTGGCTGAGCCGAAGTCTATGACCTTCACCCTGTAGGGCTGCCTCACTGGGTCCACCAGCATTATGTTCTCTGGCTTTAAGTCTGCATGAATCAGACCCATGCTCTTCAATTTTTTCAGAGCTGTAGCTACCTGCTGTAGCACCGGTCTTATCACCTTCAATGGCAGCGGGCTGAATTTATTCTGCTTCAGGAAATCATACAAATTTTGCTCAAGCATCTCAAATACGAGGCAAGTGTGGCTGCGGTGCTGGAAGCATTCAAAGGCCCGCACCAGGTTGTGCTCATCAGCGTTCTCCCCACTCAGGCGAGCAAGAATCCCAACTTCAATCTGACCCTGCCTTGCATATGAAGGGTGGTTCTTCAGGATCTTCACAGCCACAACCTCCCCAGTTCCCCTCTTCCAGCACTTCACTACCTGGCCGAATGTGCCTCGACCCAAAAAATCTAGCACTTCGTAAGTATTCTTCATGGAACACAGGACTTCGTGCTGTACTACCTGATAGTCCCCATCACCTCCTCCTGTCCCTCCAGTTGCACATACACCCCCATGCCCTACACCCTGTTTGGAGGGGCCTCCCCCAGCCCCAACAGCCGTCGGCGCAGTAACGGCTGAATTCCCCACATTCGTCGTTTGCAACATGGCAGGCAACATAGACAGTTCCTCCACAATCTGCATGGTGCTCCCTCGGTTATCCAGATCCTCACTTTTACGTTTCAGCCCACATCGTTGAGAGCTGTCAGCTGAGTTCAAACGTTCACAGTTCTCCTCTCTGTCACCCTCCTCCCCCTCTCCTCCTTCCTCAACTCCCCCACTGCAGCCCTCTCCCCTTCCCCCTCCTCTTGCTCCTGTTGCTCCACCGCTGCTCCCACTTTCTTCAACCGCCTGATGCTGCTGCTCCTTGCCCTGTGAGTCAATGACCCTCGCCTCCTGTTGCTGCTGGGCCGCAAGTGGGCCTGGTCCCCCTCTTCTTTTACCAGGCTGTTGTCTTTGTACGCCACGAACCACAACCGTCTGCACCGGGTACTGGTGTCCTCCACGTACTTTCAGGCCCACTGCTAAGTCTCGGTTCACAAACGAATGGGCTTGTTTGGTCGCGTGTGCAATGCCAACGGTTCTGCTGTTCAGAAAGGTCCGCGGATGTGCCCTCTCATGGTACACACAGCTGCTGGGCTCAACTTTGAGTTTCTTCACACTGCTAAAGGCACTTGTCTGGGTTTGATAAATGTGTGGTGGGTAGACCAAGACTTGTGAGGCCATACCTGCAAAAGGAGAACAGAGCAACATGTTACTAGTGTCCAGGATGTCATTAAGACACAATCAAAAACAAGCAAGCGAGAGTAAGAATTGGCAATGGCAGAAATAGAGTAAAATATAATGTTCAAATTAAGTTGCTGTATTCAGGATGTAAAGTTTTGTGTTTATTTGGTCAAACAATCTTTAACAAAGATGAGTTAAAGATTGCAACACTGAAGTGGTTTATTCTTCTGGGCATACACAAACCAACGTAATAAAGGAACTCAACAGTGGCCCAGGAAGTAAGAGTTTGTCCAGTAACCAGAGGGTTGCCAGTTCAAACACTTCACGCACCTTGCCTGCTAGTGGTAGTCACAGGGTCACAGCCTCGTCTCTGTCAGACTGCATCAGGGCAGCTGAGGCTACAATCCTAACTTGCCACCATCAGCGTGTGAATGTGTGTGTGAATCAGGCTTATTGTAGTGTGAAGTGTTTTGAGGTCCTTTGGACCTGATGAAGTGCGATACAAGTCCAGACAATTTACAGTTTTAAGTGCATCCTTGTCAGCAGCTGAAACATAGTCTTTATCAATTTATCTTCTTCATCCCTTGTTAATTGTGTTGACTTTGTGATCAAATGGATCAGTTTTAAACCAGACGTAATATTTGCAAGTTATTATTAGTTTAATTAAAATATTAGTAACCAGTATGCCATTCTATGTGAAGGGTTCCATAGAAACACATTCTATTTCCTTAATAGCTTTATTTATTAATTTGCTCATGGATGTGGAGGTGGCACTTTAAATATTTCATACTTATTTTATAGGAGTGCATGTAGAGGAGAGCATGACACCTTCAGCATTATGCCATACCAACTGCATTCCCAGCAACACCTCCACACAGCAGATGACTAACTTCACAAAGGTTTGTCTGACCTAATCCTGCCATTTTCATGCATCCTACAGCAGGTTTCTAGGCAACCAATTCTGATAGGATAAGAGGGAGATAAGGAGAGTAGAACAAAGTTAAAAATCATCATTAGCCCCACATGTCTAATTACATGAGGCATGCTATATTCTTATACTCCTCCTTTTAATTGGAGTGTGTATTTGATCGAGAAAAAGATCACACTCAAATGATATAAAAGTTAAATTTGGGCTTGTGGGCATACATGAACACATTTTGATGTTTTTCCTAAAAGGCGATACAAACACTGTGTCTGTGGTGGCAAGTGCTCATGTATTATTCAGATTACTCAGGACTTTAGTCAACACAGTAAAACTGACATGCCTCTCAATGTACTCATATATCAAACACAAACTCCTTCCTGATGTATTTCTAGCTTTACTTTTACCAAACTATATTTGAGACCCTCATCAATCCTGCAGAAGGTTTACAATTTGGCTGGTCTTAAATTACATTTGAAGATGGACCAATGAGACTTTTTCTGGCTGATATTGATTTCCATCTTTTCTTTATCTGATCTGCTGGTTCTAATTCTGACTTATTCAAGTGTTTCTTTTCCTAAGGAGTATAACATATATAAAGTAAAGAATGTGTCCATTTTCTGTGAATACATCAGAAAACGAAAAGAAAATTACAAGATTTTCTCCATGCCCTGGCATTTTCTATAATTTATTAAATATAGCGGGCCTGGGGCGTGCTGTGGTGGCGCATTAACTGAATTTAGTCTGATTTTAAGGCACAAAAATTATTTCATTCAAAGAAAATGCAGACTTGTTTATACATTTGGGGCTTCTCTGTGATTTTTCAGAAAACAAATGTGTGTTAGAAGGACTGATAGGCAAAAATAAGCAGATGTTGATGACCAGTTCTAAATAGAATGCTCCATTGTGATAACATGTGCCAAGTCTGCTTACATTTTATTAGAAATAAGTAAGCAGAAGTAGACTTGTTTAACAGCACAACTCCTTTTTAGGTCTTTGCTGCACAAAGGAAAAAGGTCATCACCCTTTTTTGTGAGCTCAGCTCCCCACAGTAGCTTTGAGCAGTGACTGGATCTAATAGCGTAGATAAGTTTATGTCTTTCAGGCTGATTTTCTATCTTTCACAAAACATAAAGGTAATCAAGCATGGCCTAAGAGTGTTCTGGCTGTACCACAGATTTTATTATAAGAAGCAAAGAAAAGTAGGGAAATACTGTAAGTAGGGAAGCTTCATAATAATGGTCTTGTTCAAAAACCATCTTCAAAAGAAGGAGCATTACTTTAATAAGCATCTTCTATGTGCTGCGCAGCACTGGAACTTATGACCTACTTTCATCTAGGGGGGAGATATTCAATTATATACAAGCTGCAAGGCTTCAGAAGCTTCCAAACTTTAATCAATACTATATTTACAAATCTATTTTTACTTTCTGATATTCTTCCTGAAGAGTATCCTAAAATAAATTCTTGATGGAGAGCCCACTTGGATTATTACAGTGCACCATCAACTTTCCCTTTCACTCTGTTCAAAGGACCTTGATAAGATATTGTCTCGACAACTCTTTGCACAGAGACATGTAAAAATAATTCTAATTATTACAAGCACAGCTCAGAAAAGCAATCTGAAGATTCACATAATAAGATGACTTATTATGTGGCTGTCCTGATTGTAAAGGATAGCCTATCAGCATCACAAACATTTTTGTTTCTCTGATGTGATGAGAGGTGTATAAAATTTTACCTGGTAGCATTGGTTTTACACATTTGTAACACATTCCCTCTCCAAAATGTTGGTCTTGAATCTGGCTTCTCTAGGTTCCATTGTTCTGTTTCAGCCAAATGTGAAAACATTTCTAAGAAATCAGCACATCCTCTTCACCGCATTCAAAATAAACCACCTCTACTAGATAGGCTGGTTAGGAAACCACATTGAGAACATAACAAAGAATGTGGTCAGACTCAAACATCACAACTCCTCCCTCCCTCCCATGCATATTAAAAAATTTACAAGTAACTCCATTAATAAAGCTGAGGTAATAAGCCAAAGAAATGCACCAATGTATACTGCAAATTATTACAAATTTACATCTGTGGTTGACTGAAATTTAGAACAAGCCAAAAAGAAGGTGACACCCTCTTTTATCACAAAGCCAAAGCTTAATAAACGACTAAAAATTTAAAAAAAATTAAAAAAGAATCGGTTACCAGCTGCCATACAAATAAAGATTCAAAATTATTAGAAAAATCTTAATTAAAGCCAACACAACAAATTGTTCCAGATATTCCCGAAACAGGACACGTTATGGAATAACATGGACGTGCATCAGCTGAGCTGAGCATTTATGCAAAAATATGCTAAACAATCACTGAAAACAGCTAAGAACTTCCAAAACTAAGGAAACATTTGGAAGATAACTGCATGAAGTAAGAGTGCATTACAAATAAATTTCAACTAATCACATTGAAAAACTATGACATTTTCATATAAAGAAACCTCAAATAAAAGTGTAATTGGCACGAAAGCTGTCTCACATAAATTTCTTGTGCTTTTGACTCACACTGACGTTTCATTACAACTATAACAAAGGTGACCCGCTAAAGCTCCTTCGCTCTCCCTTCACAGTCGGACAGACAGTCGGCTTCAAGCTACCAACTGAAAAGTTAAGTGGATCCACTGCCTTTCTTTTGATCACAACGTTCCTGTTCGTGTCAGTGACTGAGCTTTCGCCTGAGACATGCTGGTGCTTTTAAAAACTTTAAATGGGCTTTGGTTTCAGCAAAGAGCTTGAAGTCACACAGAAGAACATCAAGCAGAGGGTCAGAGGTCTTCAGGACACACCCAAACAATCTACAATCCATTCAAGGTAGACAAGCCACACATGAGGGCTAATTTGAAAATCACTCAGTCGACTGAGTGCTTTATGATTTAAAAAAAACTGTACGATAAAGTCTTAAACCCACCATTTCTCAACCTTTGGAATTTTAAATCACACTGAAAGATAATAATGTATGAACTACCAAACACAAAGAAATTTTGTGGACTTAGGAGACAGAAAACACTGAGAGCTCTTGACCAAAGAAACATGATGGAGTTTATAAGTTATGTCAATTTTCACATTAACACATTTACATGGAACTCCAATGATTGCTTAAATGACTTGAATAATTTAATAAAAAACAACCAAAGCAAAATCTGTTGCCCTAATTCTTTGTTAATTGTGCAGAATGTCATACTGTCCACCAACTATTTTTGTCCCCCATGTGGTTACGTGTTTGACATGGGAAAGTTATTGCCATTACACAACCTGCTTCTATTTACATGAACTGTGATGAAAAGAAAACCAGAGGAAACAGACACCAAACATAACAAGTTTAGCTCTCCGTCAAAACAGAGAGAAGCAAACATCCTCTACGGTAAATCGAGTTAGCTTAGCATGCTATGTTATTATAATATAACATATAACATATTATTACATTTTAAGGGTCATTCATTCACACTTTGCATATCTAAAACACAGTTGGCTAGATGGGTGACCCTTCATGGTTATACTGTAGGAATGGGTTGTCAGAAAATATTTGTAAAAACTCAACTTTTTAAGCTTGGCATACTTTGATACAGGTAACCAGTTTAAGCCAGGCCGACTGTAAGGAAATGTGGTCATGAGACTCCTATTAATGATACCTATAAGTGGAAGGTCACTTAAATTTATTTTGGTTTGATCAGGGATCCTGATCGGTCATATTCATTTGCAAGTTAACTGTTCCGAATAGGAATGGGTTGAAATAAAAAGACTTTGGAAAACATAATGAAATAATTTAAATTATCTGTGCGGTTGAGGAATTAATGCATCTATTTGTCTCTAAATATGCATCATAATAGATGCAAATAAAAACAGATGACGATGAATGTTTTGTTTTATGGGTAAGAAATGGAAGAAGGAAAACTAGAAATGTGTGCATGAAGGTTAAAAAAAGCAAAGTTAAAGCCTAACCCGACACACAATTTCCACATGACATTGACACTAATGCCATATTCTACAATTATATTTATTTTGCAAAGATATTTTATTTTTACAACAATTTACGAAGGCTGTCTACATTTA
Organism: Brachyrhaphis terrabensis; assembly: GCA_903067065.1. NCBI lineage: Eukaryota > Metazoa > Chordata > Actinopteri > Cyprinodontiformes > Poeciliidae > Brachyrhaphis > Brachyrhaphis terrabensis. The sequence continues at coordinate 40,135 of CAEGAG010039859.1, forward strand.
CTAAAATGAATAACCATTTAGAGTCGAAAAGCTTTACTTTATAACTCAAAGCAGAACTGAGCTGCAATGATCACCACAGCTTAGGACCCACATATCTGAGCTACAAATATCTGCCATCTTACAACACTTTACAACGGGCCAATAAGGCTTTCACACTTTTGTCAGATGATCTGGAAAGCTGTCTGTGTGATACTTTGTTGTCACACGTTCATCCAGAGTGCATTCTGCAAGGCTGCATTGCTTCCTAAACCAAAATCTGCCCTAAAATGCAGTAAGGCATCTCTGGCTCCTGTTGACCTTAAATAATCAAACCTAATGATGGAAGCCCTAATCCACCCCGATGCTGTTCCCATGCTTTTATTACCACACAAAGGTTACTGTCTTAGACCACATGGCCATAAGCTATCTGCGGTGCTTTCCCTGAGTCTCGTGAACTTGGTTTTTCATATCTTCGGATAAAAGGCTCCTTATTTTCTCAAGCATGTGATCTCGTGCTATCTTGACTGAGAAAGTCTGACATTTTCTGTGCAGTTTTCTTTTAGTGTCATAAGCTACCGTTTACTGAGAATGCCTACTAGCATAGAGGTCCAACACTGACGATCAAATGTAGTGAAAGAGTCCTTTGACTACGGTTTAATTTCTACAATAACATTATCACTTTCAGAACTGCCTCAGCAGGACTGGTGCAAACCTAGCCAATAATGTTAAGTCGTTGTCTCATAAAGTGATCACATGCAGAACACAATAAAAATGTTTTACTAAAACATAAGACTGTCTCTAATAAAAGCCTCAATTCGAAGCAATAAAAATGGGAATAAAATTTTAAAGCAACAAAGGCTTCATGCCTTCTCATTAGCATTTCTGGAAAAACACCCAAAACAATACAAGCACAACAGAAGTCCTTTCAGATGCACGTATGTTTCCAAAGCAAATGTGATATATCTAGATCTGTTACAAATTATTATCAACTGAGAAACAAGACTCCTCCCTGCTCATCTTTTAAAAGCAACACTAATGCTATTGTTAGTCTTCAACTTCCTGCAGCAACGTATGAACGACTGACTGAATGACACGGTGAAATGTTATACCCACAAACAGGAATTTTGATCGATCTGCAAAGCACTGATCACAGCACTACATAAACTGACATTAAACAATTGCAGGACACAAGAGAGACGGCTGTTTTACCACATCTGTTTCTAAACAAAATCATCTTGGGTGAGAAATGAACAAATTACTGAATTACATCAAAATAAGGCCTACGAGCTGAAGTCATCTCATGGCTCAGGAGATAAAAGAAACTATCCAAAAATCACTTTTGCGATCTTGGCTAGAACACAACGCGGCCCTGTCACTGTACTCCCCCTATAAACTCTCACTCTGTTTTGTTTACTGCCGTGCATCTGTAGGCGTACGACCAGATGACATCACTTGGATAACAGCTATTTACGCCTGCCTCAAAGCAACTGATGACCAGAAGTTCCAGGCAGTAAAATGACTGACACAAGTAAACAAATGCAAGTTGGAAAAGTACAGCGGCAGGAGTGACTTTCTCGACATAAGAGAGAGCGAAAAATAGCTGCATGTTTAAATGATCAGCCTATAATTAAAGCTTGAGTTTGAAAATGACTTCATGCTTAAATTCTCAACCACATTAATTCCAGCAAAACCCAAACATATCATTTAAGCTAAGCATGTGTGATTACCTTATCATTAGGCTTAAGTTGTTTTTGTTTGGGATGTGTTTATGTTTCCTAAGGCAGGAGGTTAAAAGAAAAACACAAAAACATTGCTTTTAGTTGTGTTTCTATGAAACATTGTTGTACAATGCAACTTAACTCTGTACTGGATAACAGCCACTGACACAACTATATTTAAAACTCAAATCCCCCATGATGTTAACCAGCACTTTAAATGAGGTCGACATATCTTTTTCTTTAATAGAAAGAGGCTTGCAACTTCCACACTAGATTTCAGATATGGTTTTAATGTTCTTTTACTGTATAGTATATTTTAAACATATCACTGTATTAAACACCATGAGCAGAATTTTAGATGAGTTAAAAACAGAATGTTTACCAGTGTGAACTGAGTCAAACATGCTTTAATAATTCCCTGATCTGTAAAAGACTGTGTGGCACCAATATCTGCTGTTATGTTTGTTTGCCGACTTGGGCTCTAGTGCATTTAAATAAATAGGAACATTTTGTTGAGGTTATTATTTTAAATGGCCAAGTTAAGCCCACAATTACTCACAATCCTGGCAAGTTTAAAATAATCCTTTAATTTTACCAACATGTTTCTTCTGACTGGAGGTAATGGCAATGTTTTGTGTTTTGAGTGGCCCAGCCAGGAACACAACATGAATCAAGTTGGGAATCCATGGAGGAAGCCAAAGATTATGGTTATGGCAAGACGGGCTTTCAGTCTCAAAGACCTGAAGCTCATTAGCAAAGACGAAAACCTGCAAACCTCTGCACTTATAAGAAAGGTTTAATAGCAACAAAAAGTTATTTTAAATTAATTGCTGAGAAGGAAATAAATATTTATTGACATTTCATTTTAAACAAATATATATGTATATATATATATATATTATTTTTTTTTTGTTTTTTTTTAAGTTGATATTCCTACAACATTATTTCATTATTTTTTGAGAGATTCCTGTCTCATTGCCAATCAACAATAATCTGGTTTAATGTAAATAACTTAACATTTAACTACAAATTATTTTGGGCCTATGTGGTTCAAGGTAAGCCAAAGACATATACATTTCATTTAAAACTTCCACAAATGCTCTTTACCAATATCCCTTTGATTTACATCCCTTTCAATGACATGCCAGAAAAAGTGCTAGAGTAGTGAGTTTATCCTTTGTCGGATGAAGCATAAAGTAATGCAGCACCGACTGCCTGCAGCCCTGCAACACCTCTGCGTCCCTGACAGAGATAGATCAATTTTACTGTTTCCAAACATTTCAAAACCTGTAAAAAGGCAGGCAGTCATGGTAAAATGCTGCAGGGCCAACCCATCACTTCCACAAGGTTAACCAAAAATGGCGAGCGATGCAGCATGTCTGCTAAGCAGCTGACTGTAGGCTCTGCCTGAGCAGGTAGCCCAACTAATTAACCAGCTAGTATCAGTATAATACATGTTTTACTTTATAAATATCATAGGAGCAAAAAGGTTTAATGTTCACTGTGATAGCCATTAAAAACTACTATGAAATATATATATTTTTTATTTACATGCTTACAATATTCAAATAACAAACAAATGCTAAACTGCATTACTTTATCAACAGTGGGAATAATTGTTGCTTTTCTATTTTAGACAAGCAATTATATCATGTAATGCATATGTTTTGTATATTAAACTAGTCTCAAACTCAGGGTTATTATACCTGAGCTTAACAGGTATATTCAGGTATACCTTCTAACTAAGCATATGTCTAACTAACCCATGCCTAGTTAGTAGGCATGGGATATATATAAACATAAAATACATTTTTAAACTAAACGTAAAACTGAAATGAGAAGTTAGTTACTCGGATTACATTTGAACAATCTTTAGAAATAGGTCATTCTATGTTGTGTTCATGCCTGTAATAGCAGTTAAATATGCTTTTTAAAAAACTTCAAAATTTGTTCAGTAGTCTAGCATCGCTTCTGATAGGTAGTCTTTTCTGTGCCTGAGTCAAGAGGTAATTGAAACAAAGTAAAACAGAACTTACCAGTGAATTCACTAGATCCATACTGTTCAATGAAGTTAGTTTTAAGTTAGATTAATCCATAAAATAGCTCTGAAGGGTATAATCACCAAATATCCGACTTAAAATATCGAAAACAACCTTAACTCGTCGCCGTGACAACACTTGTGTTTTCAAGGCAGTTGCGTTACAATAAATCACCTTGGACGACATCGTCATCACCATTTGGCACGAAAGGGAAAAAATATTTACCTCAATTAGACCGACTACTTAAAGTGTCGCCTGTATTACTCACGTTTGACGTTGAAGAGACATCCAAAATTGGTTAAGTTTACAGCTAAGTTATGACAGAGTAATACGTCACATCCAAACCTACGTTTCAAATGTTTAGCTTGGAAACTGACAGCTTTCAGTCCGCCACTTACCTTCACATAGAGTCACTTTAAGTATAATCCAGGGCTTCTCTGAGCATGTTATGGACTTATAAATCCATCCCATGCACAGTTCGCCTGCATTGCTGCCATCTTGTCCTAGACGACAGGAAGGGAGAGCTCGCTCTTGGTAACGCCACCATCTCCCACATTTCAAACATGAAATAACTCTTGCATATGGACGTCCGGGAGCAATACACCAAGTCCGGTGTGTAGCTACTCAGCTCAGATCCGCGTCCTTTCTCGTTGGGCGCCGTTGCCCATCTCTGAAAGGGTGCCCGTTACCCCCTGTCTAGACGAGCAGCTCCGCGGCCCTGCCAGCCTCTAACATGTCCCTTCTCTCTCTCTAGCAACTGGAAGCAAATGTTTGTGAACTGACGGCATCAGCCAGACCTAAGTAATCCATTGCAGATTACCTTAACAATAGAACTTATTTGGAATACAATGCAAAACTGCCTAAATATATATATATATATATATATATATATATATATATATATATATTATATAAAAAAAAAAAAGAACGCGTCGCCGTTCTCATCTTTCTCTCTTCCCTATACAAGAGCC
>CAEGAG010039884.1:0-27496 GCA_903067065.1 Brachyrhaphis terrabensis
ATAAAACCCATGCCCACTCATTACCCATGTAGCCCACATCAAACCCAAGTGGGGCCCACTCATGCGTGCTGGCTGGGTAGTTAGCTGGTCCAGTCTTTGACATTTTAAGAGTCCTAAATTGTGCTACTTTTAATCCACCACTGAGTATTTCAAAGTGCCTAGAGGTGTTGATAAGGCCAGTTGAATGTCAAAGTTTTCCAGACAATCACTTGTTAAACCCTTGATGTTTCACAGGACAATGAGTTGTTTCAGAAACATGGGATGGACTTTGTCAATTGTCTTAGTCTCTGCAATTGAAGACAGAGTTTTTTGATACCATCATATAGGCAACAGAAAATCCATGTTTCTTCACCTATGCTGAAGTCGACTAAGAAAGCCAGATCCCTTCTAAAGAAGCTCAAACTGTGGCCATACTTTCAGTTGTTGTAAGATAAAAAGGCAAAGTTTCTACTCTTCATGGACCCTTGAAAGGTATACTATAGTATAGCAATTGGTAAAGATGAAGTCCTGTCTACTTCAATAATGATTAAGGAGCCAACGCTGAAAGTTCTTGCATTTACTTGTGCTATTTGGCTAATGTTATTTAGCAAGTTGTATTATTTGACCAATAACGATGCATACTTAGTAGACAAGTAATTATAATATGAATAATAACAACAACAATAATAACAGAATAAAAATACATTTTCTTCATCAACGAAGCTTTTTCAGGTACTATGATAAACCAAGTAAAACAGAATTTTCAGCATGCAACTCATCCGTCTCTCACACGTTTACAAATATTCTCACATCTGTTCTGTAACTCTTGTCATTACAAATGCCCATACTCGTCTCGTAATGAGGAACAGTTTAACTTGTCAGTAACGATGTGTGTGGTTGACAGAGAACATCTAGACCCCCCAAGCAAGATGTTGCACATTAGTAACAGACTGTCCATGGAAGAGCCGGATTTTCCACATCCCACATGACAACAAGTTTTAAAAAAAAAGACAATCTTTCATCTGCCTGCTAATCACACATTTCAGACTTTTACACACTCTGAAATATTTAGCGGCAGTCCCTCACCTCCTGATTCGTTTTGGAAGTGAGTAAAATCTCAGTGGGTTTCAAAACAAAAGGGTAAATGATTACATTTAAAAATAATTAACAGATGGGCACAGGGCTGGGGAGAGAAAAAAATATGATTTTCTACAAATGATTGCATTCTCTCTCCCCTTTGGTGTGAAAGTAGATTCAAGAACACTTTTAAATAATTTGTTCAATTTGTTCCACAGCCAAAGAAATGCAGCTTGCTGAAAATTCAGATTCATTAAAACTTAATTAATATGCATCATTATGTAAATGAGGTTGCAGTTAATGAGTTCTTAAAAGAAGCCTTCCTTAATTAGTTCACTTTTAATGGCATCATCATTTATCTTTTTTCTTTGAAGCCGAATGACGGTATGGAAGTAGCCTCTCCCTAAAGTACTCAAAATTTTTGCATTTATACATTATTCTTATTTTCCAAATTTATATGTTTAAGAATACGTTTAGGATCCAAAGTAAATTGGGGGAACTTGAGCTCCTGCATTTTATTGTAACTCAAACAGCCACTGAGATAGGAAGAGGATGTTAAGCATATACATGGACATTAAGAACACCGATCATCATTAACTTTGCTTTTCCAGAAATTCTCGTTTGACATTATGCAACATCTGGGCTGGTGCAGCATATGGAAAAACATTTGTCTGAAGGTGAAGGCCATGCTTGTGAGGCCCCTCATTCTGTTTTATGTTGTCACGAGTGTACCTCCACTCCTTACTGATGAACACTGGCATTTGATCTGAAAGGTATTCAAACACACACTCCATCTTTGTGCTTCCAATAAGACGAACCATCTGTTGTTGCCCAGCCCGCCGTTCATTAAATCTAATTTTCTTCAGCAGAAATCAGGTTTTAATTGTACACCTTGTACACCGGTTACCTTGTGCTGGGAGTAATGGGTTCCTTTGTGAGATGGGAGGGCGTCAGACTATAAGCAAGCTACATGAGAGATGGATGGATGGCCGATTGATGTAGACTCTAGAAATCGGGTTTGCTCAATGAGGTAGTTTTCCAACCTGGGAATGTGCACAAAGATTGCATCAATGCAACATACAGCAGCATTATTGTTAGCAGCAGAGTCTTATTGGCACCTGACAAAGAAGAATGTATGAAACACGAGCTGGAGATTTACATCAGCATTGCAGCAACTTCTGTGAGTCCTAACTCATCTGAGAAATTCCACATCTACAATATGACATCGGTGCTGAAGAGGAAAATGAACGACATTCTGCAGATCCCACCAAGGACAGCTTGTGACGTTCATGAACTCATTCAGGAGTTGTGAAATACATCCACAAGGCAGTAAAGAAAACTTTTACACCTTTATGAGAAATGTTGAAGTCACTTGGTCTGAATATGGAAAAGTTAATAAGAACTATGGAGAAAAAATATGGTTTAAAAGCAAATTATCTCTTTGAACACAGAATAAGTTTACTAAAACATTTCCTTCTGAATAAGATCCATTTTTATTTTCAGTAAAAGCTGTATTCTTAACAAGCTTTTATTAGACATGCTAAGCTACCCTTTCTGACCACTTTGTCAGGCACACATTACTATTGTGTACACTGACAATAGTACACAATTGTACTATTGTGTCACACTGACAAAATATCAGTGATAGATGTCAGATAACTGAAATATGCAAGCATTTTCAGCTAACCAATCAAACAAAAGCTTAATGAGGAAGAAAATGGAACAAGAACTTTATAAAAATGTTTGTCCACTTGAGTCAAATATTTGAGTCTGCTGTAAAACTTATGGCAAAGAAGAGCAATCATATTTAGATTTAATTTCTGAAGTCTCACTTACCATTTCATTACCCATTCACATTTTTGGATCCAACTGGAAAGTATCTTATTTTGCTTGAGTTACTTCACACAGACACATTTGTTATAAAATGACAGCAGGGAACATCAATATAATGCTTAAGACAGAACCTTTAAATGTTCCAGATTTTCCCAATATTCCATCAGTACTGTAATCTCCCCACTAATCTTTTCACACATTGCACATTTAGAATGAAACTAATGCGACTTCATGTTCCACGAACCTCCAATTTGATAAGCTGTTAACGAGATCTTTAAAGTTTTGCAGGGTTACAGAAGTTCAGTGAGACATATGTTTAAAAAATGCCGGCAGTCTTGAACACTGTGTCAAGCAACAGGTTAAAACCTTCATGGCATTTATAATGAATAAGCGTGTCGTGTCAGTCACTTGCTTCCACTTTTAAGATGTCTTATGTCATTTACACTTCAATAACATCACTGCATGAAAAAAAAGTATATTAAAATCTATCCTGAAGACCATCAGCTATGTCTACCCTACATCCTCCACCATCTATATGGATTATTTTAGACCCACAGAAGCATCTCCTGTGAAGTATAGAGATGTTCTGGGTTTGCGCAAATGACACTGGGGCCATCCTTGATCTGATACCACCCACCAGATTCTTCAATCTGCCAGCACCTTGAAACAGCTCCAGCAAACAGATATAAATATGACTTACACTCGCTGCCCAACTTGTTTCATGGGCCAACTTCACGTTCCACTATTTCTTTCTTATACTTATTTTTAACCTAGCACAAGCCTAGCAGAGGAAAAAGTCTTCCTTTGTGATATGAGCAGTTTGAACAACCTCGAGTGGTGCGTGGAGAAGATAGTTTTAATTGCCATCTGTGGAGCAAAATACCTGGTATGTTAACAAGTGAGGATAGATTTAGAAAGTCTGAGAAATAAGAATAGTTTCACAGTGAGGATTTATCAATGCAAATAATGAGAATGTTTAGTAAAACCTGTCAACATGCAACTTATGCTTTATACTAAGGGAGCTCAGTTAAAGCAGTGCATAGCAATGATTTGGTCAATAGTAAATTCATGACAATTTGTGATTCTAACTCACAATTAAAATTGCAAATGCTGTTTTTAAAGTGCTTGAATTATTTTTTTTTCAGAGTTTAATGTTTTTTCAATTTTCAATATTTTTTTTTGATTCAGGTGTGTTGAAGCAGGAAAGCATCCAAATGTTGCAAGATAGAACTTGGAGAGGACAAGGGCAACTCTGGCCCATGATATCATTTACATTAAACTTACACAAAATGCAGAAACGGGTCAACATTGTTTGACAACATGGAAAATCACATTGAGCAACAATTCAATAACTATCTTCTTTCAGTCACTTAATATTGGAATTAAATTTTGTGAAAAGTTATAGGCAATAAAGAAGTAAAGTCATTAATGCCAAAGGTAAAAAGCACAGATGCATAGAGCACTAAGGACGTCAGGACAGTTGCAAAACCCGGAAAAAACGTAGCCCGAAATGAAGCAAAAAATGTTGTAATTGACTGAATAAAAATGGGAAATTAAAATCAGAAAGACAAGCAACTAAAAAAGAAGAGGTGGGAATAAAACACACCGAGGCAATGAAAGGTAAATATAATTCAGTTGTTATTATATCAACAGTCAGCAGCCTCTAAGATGTCTATGAAGGCTGTACGGTTTCATCCACCGAAAAGGGAAAAAAAGGGAGAGTGTGAGGATGGTTTCTACTATATTAACGGTTTGTGGCAGAGCCTGCCTGGACTCCTCTAAAGCTGCACAATTTTAATCTTGTTATGCTCTGAAAACCTTGTCTAAGTGGACTAACAGCAAAAAGAAGAAAAAAAAGTGACCTGTTTATCTACATTTCACAAAAATCAATGTGATGGAGACAGTAAAAAGCCCTGCAGCATGCAGGACATAATGGAGATGATCAACACAGCCAATGTGACGTGAGCGCCGGTGCCTCATCTCTCCCTGGACTCACAACTGCACTCAGATTAGCAGGCATGTCCCTTTAGCGTGCGGCTTCCTCGTCTCTGCTGGTTGGACGGATATAAACAGAGGTGACACACTGACGTCCACAGAGCAGGAAGAGAGGTGGAGTGTGTCCCAGGCAGAGGAGCTTCAGGCCTTGAAGCAGGCGGAGCAGCTGGAGGGCAGACGGAGGAGAGACTGAGCTGGCTGAATGCTTTTTGACAGCTGGGATGTCCACAGTTTGACCAGACCGTTTAGGAACGTCCTCCCAGATTAGCAGCAGGACAGACACAATAAAGTGATGGACCAGAACATGTTGTTGCTCTTTTACTGCTTCTTGGCTGATGTGTTTGTGTCCCAGGGACAACAACAAGTTTTATGTAACAAGTTTCTTCATGATTGGTTGACTTCCATGGAGCTCAGAGTTCATCCATTGTGATCTAAAAGTTTGCAAACAACGTCGCAAAAAGAAAAGTGTCAAAATGTTCCCAGAATATTTCTGGAATAATGTTCTTATATTCAGGGAACAGTCCTGATATTTTAACTTGGCTGAGCATTAGGATCTGTCTTCAACGTTGGACCTGTTGGCGCTGTTAAGAATGAGATTAATCTCTTCTTAGTCTTGGTCATGATTCTTAGCCAGGAATCTGGAATGCTCCCTCTGTTAGGATGAGTCTGCTTCAAACAGAGAAGGTAAGCTATCTTGGCGAATGATGACAGCACGGAGTACGAGAATGATTGATTGATCAGAGATTTGTCTTAAGCAAGAGCTGTTACTGGATTAACTTGTCCAGCATCTATGTACCAGTGTGGCTATGAGGTATGGAATGTGACTAACGCCAACAACATCCAATAATTAAATGCAAGTATTATGAGCTTCTGCTATCCTTTGCTGATGTGGCTCATCTGGACAGAATGCTCCCTTTTCTAGCTTTCCTCAGAACGTCACTTTGGGATAAATCAAAATAAAATGAATTATCAATTCCATGTTGTTGTTCCGTAGATATCACATTTGAATGTCCTTCTGATAGTTTTCAGCGTTTAGATGCTTTAAGAAAATGCAGCTACATCTTGGTTGACAAAAAAAAAAAAAAAAAAAAAAACGTGATGCACCGAATCATCTGCAAATCACATTGGTTCCCAACATATGACTGCTTAACATCAATAACATTGTTCAGATATCTAAGTGAAAACTAGAAAAAAAAGTTTGGTAAAACAATAAGGGAAAAATTTCAGCCCAAGTTCAACAGCAAATTTAAATGCATTGGTGTCCAGTCAAAGATTATTTGAGCAATTTCAAGTTACAAGAAGCCATGCAAGAATGAGGGTCAAAACTCAAACATGGTTGGACTCTAAACTTCCTATTAAGCAAACTGAATAAGACAGAAGATGTTTGTATCTGGAAAGTGGGAGTTGGCTACAAGAGTTGCTAACAAATAAAATCCCAATTAGATTCTTTAAAGTCTGTTGCTGTAATTTGACATTACATGGCAAAGTTAAAAAGGTATAAAAAACTTTTGCACCGGTGAAGACGTATTTACTTTTCTTTAGTTTTTTATTTAAATTTTTTTAACTTAGCCTTATTTCATTTAGGGAATTGATGCCTTTTAAACCCATTAAAGTCTTGCAAAAAGTAGAAAGTTTGCTGAGTTTTAATTTCTTTCGTTCTTCTCCTGTGGTTTCTGGTGAGAACATCTTTTGTTTGAAAACCTGAAGTCACGCGGTTTGATGCAGCAGGTGTAATCTGAGCCACGTCTCAGTGAATTGTCAAAGTTCTCCGTCGAGTGCTGAAATCTGCTGAACTATTTACTGTGCTTGAAGTCCAACATCCTGCCTTCACCCTGCAGATCTGCCACCTCCAGCTTCCTCACTTGTATTTTCTCTGCATCTAAACGCAGCGTGTTCGGCAGTTGGCTGGGCCACGTTTCAGGCTGTATTTAGAGCAGCCGAGCGGACCGGCGCCCCCCTTTGTTCTGAGCTTGATGAGGAGGAAACCCTGCTAGGCTGCGACGAGTTCTCATCATCACCATGCATCTCTGCCAAGCTGCTCGGCCCCGCACAGAGCCGCCGCCGCCGCAGAGCAGGAGGAGGAGGATGAGGAGGAGGAGGAGGAGGCTGACTGACAGGAGAGGAAGAGGGAGAGATCTCCATCCTTCATCACTGTTCGACTCGGAAGGAAGAGGACTTCTGTAAGGAGTGGGAGCATCATTAAGGAAAGGGTCCATTTACTTCGGCACCAACAAAAACATAACTCCAGCAGAGATTTCTAAGTGGGATTTGGTATTTTTCACTGTGCGAGTCAGGCAGAAGCTTTTAGTTCTGATTTTAGAGTTTATGAGATCATAGAGCAGTCATCTCATAATAATGTAGGTTATTTTTTAATCATTAAAATTTAGGAAGGGACATAAATATATTATTTGTATTTAAAGAGCAACATTTAAAATGTATTTAATTACTTAATGATGACATAATGAAATCTATTTTTTTAAATCACTCTTTCAAATTTTCTGTAATTTATTTTAAGCTGATTTAAGTAAAGAAATTAGAAAAAATGCATTTTGGAGTGCATTACACAGAAGGATTGCAGACACTAGTGTTGGGGTCATGCAGCAGGACACATTGATTCAGGTATGTAATTCTGGCTGCATGTTTATGTCCCAGTAAGACAAAAAATTGCACTGACGGATACACAAATATACAGATAAATAAATGTTTGTTTAACTAAAAAAAAGATTAGGAATCTGAAACATGAAATACTTATTTAACATCTTATTAATTTAGATTACATTGTACGTGTTATAACTACAATCTGCACTTTATTAAGATGCAGGCTGTGTTTATCTTTCATGTTTAGTAGTTTAGTGGATTTTCTGGGGTTCAGGTCATCATCTTTCAGCTGCATGATGCAACTATCCATCCATTGTTTATTCCCTCTTTTCCTTCCAGGGTCAGAAAGGACTGGGGCCTTTTTCCAGTAGTCGTGGTCCAACTAAACTAACTAAAGTATCCAATATTTATGATGGGGATTTTAAAAAAATCCCCATCATGGATTTTCTTAAAATTTTCTTACTATTTAAAGAAAAGTGTGAAAGATATATTTATTTTTTATCATTATTTCTCACTATTTATATTCAGGTAATGGGAAGGAAAATCACCCGACTATACTGAGTGAGAGTTGTTGTTTTGTAAGGTGTATTGTTAGATTTATTTATTTATTTACGCAGCTGCATTCGGAAAGTCAAAATATCTATAATTCTGGTAACTTTTTCGTTGCTATAGTTCTATCTAAATAAACCGTTCTTGCATTGGTCAATCTTTTATTTTTTATTTTTTTCATTTTTAACCCGAGTTAAGCATATCATCACAGCAGAATAAAAAATGTTGACAACTGAGGGGCTAAAATTAAAAGCCTTTAGTGAAATCTGACATCTTTTCACGATATTCACAAACATGCAAAAGCACAGATATATTATGATCCGCTGTGATGTTCAGAAAAGTTCAGAAAACAACGGAAACCTGCCACGACGACATCCACAGTCGATGTCAAACCCGTGTTTTTTCTTCTTTTACATCGTTCTGCACCAACAAAGCAATTTGTTTCCCCGGAGTGTGCTAATTTCTAGATTTCACAGTGCCAGGTGTTACGGCTGCCTGTCATTACATGAAAATCAGCAAAACCTTAACCACGGTGCTTCATCCCCGCCGTAAAATGCACCCAGCTCAATTCTCTCTGATTTGGGGAGTGGGGAGGAGGGGTGGTGAAGTGTCTGTTTTTGTACTTTAGAAAAAAAAAAAGAAGAAAGAAAAAAAAAACAGTTGAAAGACAGCTTTTCTGATTTCGCACCCTGATGATTGAGACAAAGATCCGCAATGTTTGATGAGTTTGTTTCTCCTTGCATTAAGCGTTAACCTTGCATCTCTGCAGGATTTATGGGAAGAATCATTAGGGAAGCAGAGGAAGGAAAACAAAACATCACCGGTTGATCTCAGGCCAGGCAGCGGCACATTTTGAAGTGGACACAGAAACTCTGCATTTGGGTCAAACAACAGTGCAGAAAAATGTTGCAGAATGTTATTTTTTATTTTACTTTTTTTACAGAAACAACAGCCTGGTCACATGCAATGTAAATATTGGATTTTCTCACAAGTGTTGCCATGAATTATTAAGTGTTTTCCAGAAACATGGTGGCATTTCTTTTAATTCTCTGGCATTATGTGATTAACTTAAAGATTTCTGGAATACAAATGTGCTCTGAGGATGTGCTGGGATATATTTAGAGCTGTTAATATGTGGCATTAATTATGCACATGTATGTAGAATTAATTAAATCAATCAGCAGCAGACGTAACTGAAGAAGAAGGCGGTAAAACGCGCGTGTGTAACTGCCGGAGGGTTTCTTTCTTTTTTTTGCTTTCCACGTTTTCAGTTGCCACATTTTTTTAACACATTCTGATTTGATTTAGTGACTTCTTAAATTAGACTTTAATTCCACACGAGGAAAAGAATAAAATTAAAAGTTTCTTTTGAAGATATGAAAATTATTCCACTGATTTGTTTGTGTTTTTTCTTTTGTTCCTTGCATTATTACCATAAGATAAGTGTGTGCCAAAACAAAGTGATTTATTTTAAGGAAATCCACACTTGATAAATTATTTAAGGCTGCTGGGATTATCAGTGTGCGTGCGTGTGTGTGGCATGACGGAGTGTGGTTTAAACTTCTTCTGATTTAAGATCAGCTGAAACGAGTGCTTTGACGCCCAAATAATTGGTGACTTCAGTGGCGCCGCTCGGCCTTTGTTGGCCTCGTTTACACTGATCTTAATTAGACACACACACTCACACACGCATGCACAGAGTGAAGAAAAGGGTTACAGTATGATGAATATCCAGCCAACATCTGCTGCTACTTTTGTTTTTAATTTAGCACACTGAATCTGTTTTAATTGGATAATTAATTTGTGCTAATGAAAATCAGTTCTTATCTTTACACTTAAAGCAAAGAAAGTTCTGGCACTTTCTCTACTTTAGGTTAACTTTGTGCTCTGTTATTAAAGCAACTAATTTGGTCAATCACTCTCTAATATTTCACAGCTGCCGTGTGAAGAAGAAGGTGACGAGGTGAGGTTAGAAATTCGTCTCCACTTTCTTTTCTCCTCTCGTCAAGGTGACGATGAATGTGTGGGGGGAGGAAGAAGCTCGACGTCTTCCTTCCTGTCTGGATATTCTTGCTCTCCCCCGGTGGCCACGCCTCCTCCGCCACCGCCTGGCCTCAGTGAGAGGCGGGCAAAGGCACAGGAAACAGGAAGCCGCGAGGCAGAGAGGCAAGGTGTCAAAGCTGCCACAGAGAACGACAGAGGGAGAAAATGGGAAGCAGGTATCTAGTGTCCCAATTACTCCACATAAACAAAGGAGAAAGTTTTGCCACATCGGGGGCATGGCTCTGCCTCCCACGTCTCCGTCGCACGGCAAGAGCTTCCTCTCCTCCTCCTCCTTTTCCTTCTTCCCTCTGCCATCAGATTAGAGACGTTCAAACGCGCTGCAGCCCTGCTATCATAGCATAAGGTGTCACTTCTTAAAGGCGGCGTCCCCGCTGAATTCGCTACCGTCGATGAAAGGTCGGCAGAACTTGGGTTCACACACGCCGCCCTGCTTCTTGTCGCTCTGCTCTTGTCTCTGTGTTTGTTTGAAGCTGACAGCTCTCAGCTCCTTCAAGGCCGCAGCGAGCGTCGTCTGATCGGTAGGAGAGCTGCGCTGCTCGGGAGCCTCAGAGCTGGAAAGCTGATGTGGTGAAGAACGTCTTGTATGCGACTGCGGTCGATTTAACTTTTACTGCACTGAAAGTCCAACTGAAACCACTGATCTTATCCCCTTTTTACATGATTACTGTCACATGTGTTGCCAGTATTTCATATTTTCAAGAAGAAGAGACAGAGGAACTGCATCATGCTGGCGTGATTATGTGAACTTAGGAAGTTATTTTACTCCTTTCTCTCAAGGATACAGCTTACTTAGGTCTGAATGAAATAGCTGTGACTTTCTTGGTTACTAACAAAAGTAACCAAGGAACCTGATTTTCATCCATAACTTTCCACATATTTTTCAGAGCAGTAACTTTCAGGTTGCAGAGATTCTGGACCTCACAGTCAAGATATTTTTCTTTTTTTTTCAAACTTGTGACCTGACTACACATCTCATAGCTTTGCCTCAGCTCACCCAGTTATTCTGTGCTACCTTTTGAAACAATCAGCCCTGAATTTGTGCAGGTTTGCAACTCCCCTCTCTTTGATGTTTAGTGAATGCATCCGGATGTGGAGTTGATGCTTCTGCAGAAAGTTGCAGATTCAACAGCACTGAGTCTAATTGAATGGGTTTTTTTTTCTTTTATTTTGATTTACCATTTTTTAACCTTTTCGAAACAAAGTCTTATGTCTTTCTTTCACTCAGCTGAAGGAAACTGTGACCCATTCATTTTTGATACTACTAATGGACAGATTAACTTTATGACAATTAACAGTGTATCATCTGCATAGAGTGATAGCACATGTAAGCACTGAATGACAATAATTTTGCTCCCTGCCGAGTCGACTCGTTTAAGTACTGCCTGGATGGAGAAAGAGCACCATTCCAACACAAAGTTAAAGTTTATAAAATCCTTACTACATATATGCTTTCAAACCAGTTTTAAAATGCAGTAAAATAATCATATTTTGTCAATACTCACCAATGACATTACAGATGCTGCAGTCTCTGCTATTCCAGTCAGAGTTGAAGTACTGCTGTGACAATATAGTTAATTTGATTAATGAAGGTGTAATGTTTCTACAATGTCACCTAAAATATACATAGCTTCATAATTTGTTTCTAAGCATACATCTGACTTGACATGCACAGCTTTAAGAAAGTCACATCCTACTCCTGCTGACATCCTGTTTTTTTTCATACCTGGTAATTTGCTTTCATTCTAGGATAATTTTAGCATACTTACAATATTTTAATTTGACTCGTTTGGCTCTTAATATTATTCCAATGCTCGTCCGAGTAGTCAGAGAGAAGTTGAAAAAATTGTTCTTTAGAAACGTACTTCTTTGTTTTGGATATTGTAAAATGTAATGAGCAGTGTTTCTTTCTTTCACACTGACACTGTGGGTATTTGAGCACAGGTGGAAGCAATTCATAAGACAGACAGAAAGCTGTAGCGTCCTCTGTCTCACTGTGAACGTCACTGCAAAGGGTAAAAATGGCTTAGATTCAAAGTGGAACACACAGATTCCATCAACAAAATAATGCGTACAACCTTTAAGACATTAATTCTAGCCTTGAACATGAAAACAGGCTGAGGCTTTGCATCTTACTAGGGTGCATCTTTCATAAACACAAGCAGTAGATGAACAAAATGGAATGAAAAAAGAAGGCAATAATAAGGACGCCCAGCTGATACTTCAGATCACATTTGGATTTTGCTAAATAAAGGTGGGCTCAGAACAGATGCTTGAGGAACCCCAGCATTGATTTTTATTTTGTTAGACAAACATTAGCAGGAATAGAGAAAACTTGGAGTGGCAGACTAACCAAAATTATTCCAAGAGTACATCAAGAAGTCCTCCAGGAGGCTACAAAATAACCAAGAATAACATTTTATGCACCGGAGGTCTTCACTGCATCAGGGAAAGTTAGTGTTGAAGTTTTAATCAAGAGACCAGGTAAAAATGGCATCCAGTGGAGAGTTCCAAAGGTCAGAACCACAACTGGCCAAAACCAGCATATTTCCTAAAAACAACTTGATGATTCCCAAGACATTTAGGAAAATATTCTGTGGACTGGCTAGTTTGATAGTCTGTGGTTGCTTTGGCACAATTTATTGAATCATGTAATGTCTACCAGAAAATTCTGAAGAAGAATGTTTATTCAGTTTATCACTTGGGTCATGCAGCAGGACAATTGCCGGGAGCACATCACCACATCTAACTGGCTCATAATTTTCAAAAGGTCAGTGGCAGTTGTAGCTGCCAATGTTGGCTCAACCAGAAGTTAAGTGTGCAATTACCTTTTTATAAAGGGCCAGGCTTGATTTAGATGGCTGTTTTTCCCTTAAATAATGAAATTATTTGAAGATACGAACTATGCGATCGTGCTAAAAGAAGCAAACCAGAAATCTGTACAAAACTTCAGTAGTGCAGACATCAAACAGTCACTGCGTTACTCCTATGATTTGGTTGCTGTTGTTTGGTCAGTCATTACCAGATGAAGTTGGTAATGCTGCCTTTATGCATGGAGAAAGCTGTCGTTCACAAACAATACATTAACTTTTGTTTTGTCCTATAAAGCTTCATTCTTCAGATTTACAGAGCCTTAGCTGCATAAAGCCATGTTTTAATTCTTTATTGTTCGCTAATGACACTTGCAGGTTTGTGCTGCACCCTCCCTGCTTTCTTTTGTCTAATGTTTCTCTTCTTGTCTGCTTGTCTGAGCAGCTCAGATAAATTAAGAAACAAACTCCAAGCGTCAGTCTGAGGAATCATTTCTCTGTTCCCCATTAAAACAGCCGGACTACGGATCCTCCCTTCCCATTTTGCTGCCTGTCTCCTTCCAGTCGTGTTCCACAACTCATCTGTCAATCCCGTTATTTTGCGTGTGCCTCGGAGTAATGCCAACACACACACACACACAATCACACACTCCTGCTTTTTGAAGGGGTAAACCAAACCGGTGAGCTTAACGCATTTCTGATGAGCTGCCGGTGAGAGCCTGAAGATTAGTCATCTTACGACGTTCACCCACGTCAACCATGTATCATCTGCTCAATGCCATCAACGCCTCGGCAGAATCTCCAGGAATGAAAAAGATCTTCTATTCCGAGTGATTAACTTAGTTTTGCTGATGTCATAAAAATTTTAAAATCAGTGTTTGTTTGGCGGCAGCTTCATAAAGAAGCGCTTTGGAGGATTTAGGGGGAGCTCTCATGTTGTTTTAAGGAGGCAGTTCTTCAATTACTGTTTGACAGATGGCATTGTCTTTAGGTATGCTGTCATACAAATAAGGCTGGATGGTTTCATTTATTCAGCAGTGACAGACAGAGCAACACAAACTGGCTGGCAGGTGTTAAAAAGGCCTCTGCAAAATCCAAATATCTTCCCATCGATTCGTTAACAGAGAGCGTCCAAGTACTGGTCCTTGTGGTTCTTAGAGAATGGCTGAGGCGTCGCTCCACTCTCTGATTGCAGAGATTAAAGTGGTTCCAGACAGGAAGTGAACGTGTGTTTTTTATTGCTGCAGAGAGGCTAATTTCTGCCCTGCAGCAAAAAAAAAAAACACTCTTCTTCAGCACCTCATCTCTCGCTCCAAAGTTCAGAGCTATTAGCCAATATTCAGACTAAATTACTCGTCTGCACAATAAAACCAATGCGAGGGATGTTTTTATTGAAGCTTATTATTTTGGCTGTTTTTGTTCTTTGAAGTTATGGATATTTTCTTCTGTTTGGATTCATGAGTTGAACTGGTTTCTGACTTATCTGCCTTTCTCAGTCTTTGTTTGAGCACGTCCCTTTTTTTTTTTTTTTTAATCCTTAAGAGCTCCGAGGAGGATATTTTATCCTTCCCAAAGCACAGAACAGGTGAGAGAAAATATGAACTGTTTTGCTATTTTTTTATTTTTGCTAAAAACAAAATAAAGTATGATAATAAAATACCTTATAAACAGGAAACATAACTTTGATGCAGAATTCAACAGTACTGCAAAAATGTAAAGATAAATCACTCAAAAATAAACAAAAGATATTTCTCTGACTAAATTTAAATAAAAATGTTTGTCTAACTGCTCCCTGCCCGATTTTCCTTAGCAGAATCTAAAGGATAAATAACACTGATAAAAACATTTGTTTCATACAAAAACAAATTCATTTAGTTTCCTTTACTCCCTGCCACATCCCCATCATTGTCACTCACTCAGTTCTTTCTTTGTTTCCCACTCGTACCTAGACTATTTATACGTTGTCTGGAAAAGATTGGAATTTGTTTGCTTGTATCATTTCCCAGGCGTGGACATATTTGGAAAAATAAGAATAAAAAATTTGTATTTAAATTGTATTTAGTTTTCTAGGTCCTATAAATAAAGAGCCACATCTCTTAAAATAAACAGAAAAAAAACTATTTATTTATTGTTAATTTCAGCAACCTTAAAAAAAAAATAAAATATTGTGCCTAATCCTGTAAAAAGCAACAATAAAATAGTTCACCTATATTTGCTGATGACTTGTTAATTGTTTCTCTGCAGGTCTGAAGAATCTCCAGCTTGTTCTGATTTAACCTTTTAATAGATATCATTTCATACAATTAAATGAGGTTTTATGAGAGAAGGCTATAAATGCGACCATAAACTCATTAGGAAAAACACAGAACCTTGTTTCCTAAAGTGTTGTTCCCTGCTGTTTGTCTTTCTTGGACTCGATGTTCTGGTGCAGCAATCTGTGTGTTATGTGTTAATCTGAAAATGACAAAGGATTTTAAGTATTTACCTCAAATATTTTTATAATTCTCTACAGGAGTGAAGGTGTTCTGCCTTTTGGTCCCAGGGGGTGAGCAATTAAGTGTTTCATTTGTTTTACAACATTTAGGAGTCAAATAAAGAACATGAGTTGCAGTCTGAATTTTTTATTGACAAAGCCCCAATACCTGACAAAGATCCTGCTGCGTCCTCCACAAACTAGGCAATATCTCAGTGTGACTGGATCTCAGAATGTGAAAAAATTGCTTCATTGCGAAGGCAATCATGACACCACTTCTTGAAATACACAAAAATGCTTTCTCTGAGACATCCTCAAGCACTCCTCCCCTCTCGCTATACATCAGCAGTATTTCCTAAGATGATCCCGCCACATACAGCCATGGTTTCATCACACTCCCAGCCACAACCTGGCATGAGGCTTTTAGAATGTCGAGATGCAGGGATGCACTAGAGTGGGGCTGTGCAACTTTTGGTTCTGAAATATCAGAGTTAGCAGTTCCTTGAACTGTTTTCATGCAATATCTGCTTGTAATTTTCTCAACAGAGTAACACTAATCATTGTAGGTTGTTTTTCGTCATTTAATTAGTCATTTCCGTATTATAATTTTTTTTACACTGAACCATCAATTCAAGGCAATGTATTCATTCACTTGTACAAACATGAACAAAACTGTGGTTAATTTAACCACAAATGAATATATTTTCACACAGTTTGTCCTTGTAAAACTTTACAAGCTGTTTGTAAGGATCACATTGGTTCTGTGGCTCTGAACAAATGGACAAAAATGTGTCTTTAGATTGCAAAAGTTGCTGATAATTGCAGAATTTGAGTCCAACTTCATATTTCATGGGTCTGTGTTGACTCCACATAATAGATACTGTAAGGAGGAGGACCTTGATAGACTGTCACCACTTTAAAGGACACTCTTAAGGAAGTTTTGTGCAACTCGACCAATCACAAGTAGTGGGTACTTCTCCATGACGCCAGACCTCGCAAAACACCCTTTAAGACCACCTTGGTTCTGGGTGGTATTTTATTATATTATCTTGTTGCAGTGAAGTGTTTATAAACTGAGAAATCAATTTTTTTAAATGCCAACATTTCTTAATCTCTAGTAAGATGTTTTTGTATTTAACCAACAACCTCTTAAGACTGTTTTAAAGACGGTTTGCATTTTCATTCGCCTGTTGAAACATACAGATTTAAGTATTTCTGTATTTTTATATAAGTTATATTAATTCTGAAAGCTGCATGTTTGAAATAATTGTAGCAAATATTGTAACCTAAATAGTTCAGGCACTGATTTCAGATGAAGTAGCACGTCTGTCCAACAGATAAGTTCTTCTGCTCCAAGATTAATTAAAAACAGCAAATTCCATGAACAATGCTTGAAAAAAGCTGTAGTCCCTTTGCATATGTTGGCAGTGTTGACTTTACTCCCACTTTCTCAATTTAGCAACACCTACTGAACTAACTTTGGGGAGTATGACAGTCATTATTAACATAATGTTCTTGGCAACACCTCAATCTATTGGATAGACACAATACAAATATTTCTCAAAATCATTGCTGTGGGCAAGACATTAATGAAATAAATCAGACAATAAAACATTTCTCGTTTTGAATTTTTAAACTCTTCAACTGTGATTGCCTTTTTTCCTGCTACTAAAAAGGGCTTTTAGGGTGTAGATAGGCAGGTGCTGCTCATGTACAATCTGACTATGAAAAATAATCAAGCTGCTTTTTTTCTGAAGAAATTAGTCTTTTTTGTATTGTCTTATGAGTTATTCAATCAGTTGTTCCCACATCATGTATCTGATTTCCAACAGGAGTATTTCCAACAACAAAAAATGATAATCTTTTTTAAGTATAGACACTACACTCAATTGTCAAAAATGATGGACTGGGATGTTGTCCAACAATTGTGCATTTGAAACAAGATTGCAGAAAAACAATTATTCCTCCTCATCTGGTCTGAAGATGTGTTGAAACACACACGGATGCTACATTTTAGATTATTATTTCTTCACATTCACAAACACTCAATGCTGAATTCTTCAATATTCATCCACATTCCTCTCTTTCCTCACAGACTATCTTAGGTTGCCTCACAGTGAACCCCATGACCTGTAAAGCAAGACTTGGCCTTGTTCCACATGCAGCCGATCACTCTCCTCTCCGTCCAAACTGACACAACTCTCTTAATTTGATTGGCATATTCTATTTATTACCATGCAGCCGAGGGTTTCTCTGTTATGTCCTACAAATTGGCCAATAAGAATAAGGAGGAGAGGCCCCCCAGTTGCTGTGAGTGCTG
Source organism: Brachyrhaphis terrabensis (assembly GCA_903067065.1). NCBI lineage: Eukaryota > Metazoa > Chordata > Actinopteri > Cyprinodontiformes > Poeciliidae > Brachyrhaphis > Brachyrhaphis terrabensis. The sequence continues at coordinate 17,696 of CAEGAG010039884.1, forward strand.
ATGTCACCAGGGTGGGTTGAATACCCAAAAGACTCCAGGAGACAATTTGAGAGGAAATTTTCAATTTTGTGGCTCCCCTCTGTTTACTTTGAACATTAATTTGTTTGGTTCAAGGATGAGAGCGAGTGATCTAGAGAAATCTCTGGACAGGACAGAGAAGCCTTTGTATAGCTATATAAAGTATAACAGTTGCAAAATTCTTAATATAATTTCTGAGACTTAGGTTGTTGTTTTTTTTTTTTTTCCTCAATCGTAGCAAATGCTACAATTGCAAAATAGCCGCAAAAATCAAATAACTGAAAATATTTTCTCTCTTCAGACAAATCACCAGAATTTTTGAGCAACGATAGAAAAGAAAGTCCGATTTTACTATTTTTTTCTGTAATCGCACCTGCGACGCTGCTTCTCACGGTATCTGTGTATCTTCCCAAGAATCTTTCCTTCCATCCACATCAGGGAAGCCGAGCTGTGACGAGCGGGATTAGACTAATCACTCATTCACACAGAGGAGATCCTGCGCCTGCCGTGACCTTATATCTCAATTTTTTTTTTTTTTTTTCAGATTCTCATTCAGTGAATCATTTGATGGGAAAAGAGACGCTTAGTTTTTGATGACATCACCTCAATATTTAACTGACTTAAAATTGCATCTAAAGGGAAAAAAATGTAGTCAATATTCCAAGTGCAAAATAATCACATTTATGATGTTAATTGCTCAGAAAGTGTCTATCGCCATTGTTTTGTATGAGTTTTATTTTTTATTTATTTATTGTAGATGTACACATATGCAGCAATAGATAATTATATGAAATGTAAGTTAAGTTTGTCCTGCTAGTAATTATTTAAATTAGGTTATTACAAATCCATATAAAATAGGATGCATGTTAGATTTAAAAAGTCGGTTTTGTTTTCTGCTGGACAAAATTGATGTCCTAGATGATTTATTACAACCATTTTTTTCTGTAGAAAAAAAAAATCTTGAAAATATCTTTGAGGTTTAATTTAATTTTTTGTCTAATTTCTTTAAATATTTAAAGATATATTTTTATCAACCAGTTAAGAAAAAATACAGATAGTTTTTTTTATTATTATTTTCTATTATGAAAGAGATTTTTAACTTTTTAAAGGAAAGTTGCAGCATATTTTCAGGTTTTAAACCTTTCTGTGGAACACAGAAAAAGACAAAGAAATAAAATGGGAAAACTCTGGCAAGCTTGTGTGTTTCCTCCAACATTTAACCCCACTTTGGAAACAAAAGATGTTTAAGGAGGTGGGGGAAAGTAAAGGGAGGGGGGAGGGGGGCAAAACGCAAGTCCATCAAACTCAAATCAAAAGCATTTACACCCCTCCTTTCTTCACCTCCTCCTCCTTCCTCCTTCCTGCATTCTAATCAACACTCGGAGCCTGTAATTTATGAAATGTAATTCTGCCCTCCACTGGTATGAAGAAGGTGCACACACACGCTTCCTCCTCTACCAGAAACATAACTGAATAAAAACCTGTGAGCGTGTGTGGAATGAAGTGTGTGTTTGGGGACAACAAGTTAAAGAAGCAGGTGATTTGTAATTTTGATCTACCTAAAAATACAATTATCCAGCTGACTTTTTTTCCTATTAAACATAATTAGCTTGCTATAATTTAGCTGTGATTCAGCGGCATAATAAGCATTTATGTTACACTCAAATTAAATGGAGTCAATGAATATTTTGCATGTTAGGGAAATAAACCTAATGCAGCACTGTCGGAGTGAAACTCTGCAGTAATAAGCCCGTCTAGCTGGAGTATAAAACACAGAAATGCGAGGGAAGTCTTTGTTGCTGCATTCAGGTGAGTCTGATCCTCCAGAGACGCTGGTTCTCATCTAATACTCGGGTCTAAAGCATCCATCCAACTGCTTCGTGTTTGTGTGTGTGCACTCTGGAGTGACAGCCCCACCACCACCACCCACCATCACCCAGTGGTGCCTCTGTCACCCCGGGTGATGCCAGCAGCAACGGTTGGGGAGGGATGTTCCTCTGAGAGTTGGAACAGAACAAAAACAGCACCTCCCTGACGGAACCACCTCAAACAGTTCAGTTCCTGTCAGCGTGAATAAACCGAGTCAACAGGCAGGCTGAAGACAGCGCATTTGTGGAGGATTTCATTTTCTGACAATGTCTGAAAGTGTTTTTCGCGTGCAACCAAGCTGGAAATAAACACATCCATGCTTCTTTAAGTGCACAGTTTCTTAGCACTGATTTGTTTCTTGTTATTTTTATTATTATCATTTCAGGCATTCAGATTTCTAAACTCAACTTAACCATACAAGCAACTGTAATGAACAATAAAACAGTAACAGACTTGTTGATTTTCATGTTACCCTTTTTACATGTCAAATTTTTTCTACAATGCATTATTGTATTAAACTCTGTCTCTGTTTTCTACTTTACTGAGGTTATTTTCAGTTTATAGACAACATGTGATTTCCCATCTGACCAGGTAAGCTGCAGAGGAATTTCTTTCTTCAAAAAAGTTCAGCAAAAACACTGACTACAACTTAAGTTAAAACAGACTAACATCACCTTGCTCCAGTCTCCTGGTCACATTACTGAAACGGGAAGCTCTCTACAGAGTCACCAACACTGCCAGCTGTAGGACTACCTTCAGGAAAACTCATTTCCAGGAGAAACCAAACGCGATGGGGGCGGAGGGTCGCTTTAGATGAAGTTTTCCCTGACCCTACTAAATCAGAAATAAGGATGTCTGTATCTCTAGCCAGAGAAACATCGCTTCATCTATGTGTTGTTTCTAATCTAACACAGCTATGATGGCGTGTTTGGTGAGAAACAGCTGCTCAGCCCACTCACTCCGGCTGTCTGAGGTTCATCTGGAGTGATCTTCATTCACTGAGTCTGTGAATGCAAAAAGTTTCATGGCTTAATCTCATTTCTTCATCATATCATGCGGGTCATGTTTTGTCATAAAGATGTCTCATGGAGTATTTACAGTGTGCTCGCTCTGTGATAGTTTGTGACGGTAATATAAAGCTCGATGAGTGTTACATCATAAGTTCTTGTAGAGCAACTTCCATCCTTGCTTAAGGAAAGCAACGTGAAGACGGTCATGGAGTTTTCTTAAAAATGAAAACCAAATGAATAAATCCTATCATTATGCCATAATTTCACCAACTGGAAATTGTCTTACGTTATTGTTTTTTTGCGTCTTCAGATTTTCTGATTTACTTTAAGCTCCTTTTTTTAGAAATACCGCAAGTGTTTCAGCGTATTAAACTGACATTTAAATGAGTTTCATTGGGTTGTTTGAACACGCGTCAGCAATCCAGGTGGAAGACTTTTAGGTTAAATCAATCATTTTGGGCATCATCTGATTGTATTATAGAACAATAATTCAATAAGTCATAAGCTAAGAAAGAACGACAGTTGCTTGGTGTTCACGCAACCTGTTCACAATACAAAGAGGAAGAGAAAATAAAACAACAACTTTGCAGATGTGATGAACAACTAGAGTCTTAAGCATCTCTAAGGAGCATGCCAGCATATATTTTTATGCGGGTTAGGAAAATAAAACAAAGAGAAACTGAACAAGCTCACATTGCCAGTCCTCAAACTGCTCATAAACAATGCTTGTAGGAGCTGATGGCCTTGGCTCTGACTTGCTGTGGGGCCTGCATCTGTTTAAATGTTTTATCCTAAACTAAATATCTCTGCCCTGCTGTTCTGATTAACATCGGGTGCACATCGGGTTCTGGAATGTCAGATGGACTCACGAAAATGTAGCAGCCACTATCGGTTAGCAACTGAGGCTAGCAGTTCTTGTTTTAGGTGTTGCAGGAAAATCGCATCATCAAAATAATCGGAGACAGACAGCTGTCTCTAATTTGAGAATCAATGCTCGGATTATCTTCCTGCAATAACCCTGATGGATTAATAAAGCCTTGATCAGGCTGTGTGTGTCAATTTAGTAAATTTTGCAAAGAAAAAAGAAATGTTAAAAGGGCTGTAGTGTTGCTTTGCAGCAAGATGATCCTGGGTTCAAATCCCGGGATGGGATCTCTTTCATACATGGAGTTTTCACCTTCTCTCCATGCTTGGACGGGTACTGCGATTATTCTAGTTTTTCCCCGTTCTCTGTTCTCCAATAACATGATTGTTAGGTTAATTGGTCTCTTAGGCTTGAGTGTGTACTCTTGTTTGTCCTGTGCCCTGTGATGGACGCGCTACCTGTTTCAGGTGTGCCCTGCATCTTGCCCAGTGACAGCTGGAGTCAGGCAACAGGCTTATCACTATGGAACCAGTTCCCAGTTTTTATAAATGAGGCAGTCACCCTGTCTAATTTAAGTTCATTACTTTCCTTTGTACATGTTAATTTTGCTGCCATTAACTTTAGGTTTTTCATGTTTTGCTTTTTTTTCATATAGGAGTTACATCTGAACACTGCATTTCTGCTTAGACCCCCGGAAGGGGCCATAACTTCATATTCTCTCCCTATAAATTATGCACTTTGTTCTTTCGATATTTAACATTGTTTCTTCCCTATACAAAGCAAGTGAAGTAGTTTCTGGTGAAACAATTGTAATTACTTTGTGTTTGATTCTGTGTATTTTACCACTAGCTCAGAGCATTTCTGTTTAGTTGTATTTATCCACAAGATTAAGCCACTGATGGGGCTCCTGCTGCTATGAACATTTTATTTTTATTCTAGAAAGTACCGCTTGACCAGTGCTTCTGTGTTACATTAGTGTCTGCTTTCTCTTCCTAAACCCCCAGTCATTTTCAGCATATGGCTGCATACACAGAGTTGGGCACTGCTGAAGGATTCTTCATGCTAACAGTGAATTCTCCCTTCTACTGTTAATATGATAGATTACTGCAAAGTAAACAACTTTATGCAATCAGCTGTCCACTGTAGCTAGATGCTCATTCAGCAGAGAGGATTCAGTGAGTTTCCTTTGAAAATGTTTTTTTTTTCATCTGGAATGTGTATAAATGCCTTTTGAATTTATCCATGAATTTATTTGACTATATATTTCTAAACTTAAACTAAATCCATTTGCTTGTAAAGAACCTTAAGACAATATTTTTTGTGGATCTGCGCTGTGTAGATTAACTAGAATTTAAGACACCTAATTGTCATGAAGAGAAAATCGCTCTGTCAATCTGAACACCATTTCTGTGAAGCGGGTAAAAAGTTTTAAAACCTTTCTGACATCCTCTCTTAAAGAAAAAAAAGCTTAAATGCGTGTCGGTTTCTTTGGAAAACTCAGTCTGAGTTGCATCAGCCTATTTTCATTTTTCCCTGCATCCCCATCATGTTTCAGACTTCTAGATGTGCTCCCCTCCTCTGTCAGCTGAAAAGTTCAAACCTCTCTAATGTGGTGTCTTGAAAGGTGAAACAGGACAGGGTCAAAACAGACGAAGGTGGGAAAAGTGACACATTTCTCACCGTGTAAAGCCCTCGGCTGCTGACTTTCTGCTCAGCCAAGCGCTCCTGTTCCTCTTCCTCGGAGCTTGTCTCATCTTTTGTTTGCTCTGAAGTTCGACTTACAGACGATCAAAAATCCCAAACAGATGAGAAGTTCAGGAGGAGGGGAGCAGGTACAGATGAAAAAAATCCAAAAGTGTTTCAAGCTATTGCTGAAACAATCCAATTACCATGCCTATCAAACTTAGCTTCACAGGTTATGGCTTCTAATTGCCTGACAGAAATTGACACTTCAGTCGTAGCAGTGTAATATAATAGGGGGCCAAATTAAATTTGATCGAGGGGCAGAAAACGATGCTATCACTCAGCAGTGCAGAAAAGGGGAGATCAACTAGCATGATATAATGGATCAAAACTGAAAATGATTCATTAATCGCGTTGGGTTTTCCAATAATGGAAATGACACAGTTCAGACGTCTTCCTAAAAACACTATTAATTAAAGGGATGATAGATCTAACAAGGCATGGAGCCCAGAGAAATCGTTGCACCTCTTTTATCCCCGTCAACTTCTCACTTTTCTTCTTCTCGTTTGCTTTTTTATCTCTCTGTTTATTTCTCTGATGTCTTTGACTCTTCAACACTGTGTTCCATTTTTCTCCATATTTATACCATCAACTTGACACATCGCTGCTGAGCAGAAGATTACATTAAAGCCTTAATACCTTTAATATCTGTTGGACACATTTATTACAGTCCCTTTTCCAGTTTATCATTTCTATACAGATGGATTTCAGAATGCTTTGGTTCTTTAAAAACATATATATATTAGAGTGAAAAACCTAAACATCTTAAAAATGTTCAACAGTACACGCTTTTCTAAAGCATGTAAGTAACTTTAAAGCACATCTTAAAAAAAAAAAAAAAAAAAAAAGAGCATTTAGAGTTACACTTCACTAAAACAGGAGACCACAACCGAATATGGATGACAATTTTCCACCTAGACTAGTGAAACATGCCTACCAATTCCTGGATTTTAAATTTCCCTCCCATCTAAGATGTGGAACATTAGTTAAAGTAATTTTAAAAACTACATCTAGCAAAACGGTGGCAGAGTTTTACTGTTTTAACTCACAGTTTTTGTCACAGTAATCATTTTCAGGCTGGCGAGGCTGGCTCACTATAGCCCCATACAGAATAGGTAGCGTCTCTCAAACAGCACTTCTTATTTCCTCACTGGAACTATAACTGTATACATTTTCATGTTATGAACTCAAATTCATGATTTTACTATTTCTGTTGTTGGGTGGCCAAAGAGCATTAATCCCATGTCTCTTGTGTACTACTGGCGACTTTTAGCTGCATTCTCGGCTGACGTCTTAGCTTTTGACATAGAAATCAATATAAACATTATGAGGTGTAACTCCAAACATAATTGAAACAACTTTTTGGAGCCCCTTCACTCAAAATGAAGTCTTTGCTGCAATGCTTTCACACTCTATCAATATGCACAATGGGGTATAGAACCATATGACCCTTAGTAGGTTTTCTGTGGTCAGGTTGTGATGCTTTACTGTCATGGTGCCAGTTCTGTCCTGAGTGTAGCAGTGTGACAGTGCATGTCAGATGTGTAGATGATGAGATGATGTTATAGCTTGTTGGAGACTGTGAATAATGCATTAATTTGAAAGGGACTTTTGGTTTCAATGTAATGCTTTGTTTGTGTTTGTGTGTACTTTTAAGAGTGGCCTTTTTTCTTAAAAGTAAAAAGAGAAAAGAGAAAAAATTAAACGTCTGTTTTTACTGTTTCTTTTGCACAGCTGTGATCATGTCACATGTTTGATCATCATCTTTGTATGCTTTAAATGTCATTGATTTTATAATTGAAGGCTGCAGAATAACTTTAGAAATGGGACAATCTATTAATTTGCTTTAGCTGACCATAAAGCAGAAGCAGCAATGTAGTTTCAGACACTTCATCAATTTATATTAAGACAGATGAAGAAATCATCAGCTCATTTTTCAGTCTTGTAGTTTTCTGACAGTGTGAATTTCACCTGGATGTCGTGCCTCTGAGCCACGCAGGCCCATCTGCTCTTCATGCTCTCTCCGATCGGCTGAGAGTTGGTTTACTTTCATCCCGTGGCCTGTGTTTGACCTCATCATCCACACACAGACATACACACACAGATGCACCCCCCCCCCACACGCATTCAGTGGATGTCCAGGAGTAAGACTGCAGACTTTACTTAATCTGTTTTTCCTCACTGTTAATTGGGTCAAAGCTTCCTCCGCTCCCTTCTTGATGTGCAAATGAGTGTGGCATCGAGGGACGCCCGCCCATCATTCCACAGGCACATTTACAGGACACCTCAGGGTGTCAGGCCGCCGTCTGTGACCTGTATACGGCAGTTTGGAGGAGGGGCGGGAGGGTGTAAGGTTGTCAGTACCGACCTGGATCAGAGAGGAGGAATGAAGGAAAAAGATCCCGGAGTTAATTATTGCAGTGGAAGCCTGGAGGCCGTTTGTCTCACCGCTCTCCTAATGAAGTTTACCTTCACCATCCTGCAACAATGGAGTTTCTCTGATGGTTAATAATGTATGCAGCAGATCAGAGATGTGAACAAGAAAAGGTCACAAAGAAAAACCACTGACTAGCTTGGATGATGCATCATGGTGTTGTAACTGATGCTGCTGCCCTTCGCAAAATGATACATGCCTGGTTAGCTGGAGTTAAAAAGGTTGGTATTTATAAATTAAGATGATTACAAAGCCATTTATTTTCTGCTCTGAGTTTTGTTCTGTAACGTTTTTTATGCAAGAGCGGAAAAAATGACCTCAGAGGTAAAAGTCAGAAGCAAGATAAACTGGTTTTCCTCTTGAGTTTGAAAGAGTGGAATCAGATCATTAGAAATTGGCTTTTGTGAAGTAGCATTCAGTAGTCAGTACCTTACCTGTAGTGGAAATGTGTTTTATAAGTGAGATTGAAGATAAAAGGACAAATGTGTGTGATAGAGGACAGATTTTAAGTTTTTGCGCAGAGACTGCTATAGTGTGTTCCTTAGAGTGCTGCAAATGTCACAGTTCTTCACTATTGTTTCCAAAAACCATCCACTTTGGCATCTAAAGAATTTTGCCACTGGATATTTTTCTGTAATTCAACTAAACTTTTACAGAAGAACTTGCACAAAGTAGATGAAGAACATAAAGCAACATAAAGTCAAACACCTTTCCCAGGCAGTAGTTGTTCCCAAAACATTGCCTGAGACAGCACCAATTTCAGCATCTGTTGCCAAACAATAAGCCACTAAGAGTTCAGTTACCACATTAATCAGACATTTGGGTATTTTGGTTCCATTTGCAACCTCAACATATTTCATGCAGCCTGGCATCAAATGGCACTGAGGTTTGGACTAGGACAGTGTGCTTTGGGATGAAGACATTGAGTCTCATTGCCAATGCTTGATTGGCGGGGTGTCAGGGCCTTAAAAACGTTTGTCTTGGACAGCAGCAGACTCAACATAAGTATGACCCAAAAAACTGAAAGACCCAACTGACACAGCGATGCACTCAACAAAGGGATTCAGAAGGCCCGTCACATAAACCACCGGATTAGATGAGGTGAAGCGGCTGTCAGAGTGGTGCAAAGTCAATAACCTGCTCCTCAACATCTCTAAAACAAAGGAGCTGGTGATCGACTTCAGGAAGAACAAAACTGACATCCAGCCTCTCACCATCAGTGGGACCTGTGTGGAGAGGGTCCCAGTGTTCAGGTTTCTGGGCATGGAGTTGGAGGACAAGTTAACCTGGAGCACCAACACCAAGGAGCTGCTGAAGAAGGCACAGCAGAGACTGTACTTTCTGAGAATCCTCAAGAAGAACTGTCTCCCCTCAGACCTGCTGCAGGCCTTCTATCACTGCTCCATAGAGAGTGTGCTCACATACAATCTGTGTGCCTGGTATGGTAGTAGCACATCCTCGGACAAGAAGGCGCTCCAGAGGGTTGTCAGGGCAGCAGAGAGAACCATAGGCTGCCTCCTCCCCACCATGGAACAGATTTACACTTCCAGGCTCCGTAAGAAAGCTATGGACATCTTAAATGACTCTTCACACCCTGGCCATGGTCTCTTCCAGCTGCTGCCATCAAGCAAGAGATACAGAGCAATAAAAACCAGGACAAATCGCCTAAAAAACAGTTTTTACACGATGGCAATCAGGGCACTAAATTCAAAGGCATAACAACTTCTGTTCTTGACATCACTGTTCAAATGTAATTCTGTTTACTCTGTGACATCTCCAGGTGCAGCAACTATCTTCTGATGTTATCCATTTCTCTCCCTTTGTACTATTTTATTCCTTATCTTTTATGTATATATGTATAT